>JAVYIG010003503.1:52500-193655 GCA_035222895.1 Strongylocentrotus droebachiensis | reverse complement strand
GCCAGGCACACGTAGCAGTCCACTATGTCGACGTGCCAATCTAAAAGTCCCTAATATTGATGACGATGGGTTATTGCATAACGCCTGTGTCCGCTTTTAATGCGCGCCCATAGCCCTTGCTGTACAGTGTCTCGCAAACTTAAAGTTCTTGGTCAGTGTTACGATATGGTCAAATTAAGGTCAAATTGAGATTATTTTCTATTAGTCTTGTTGACATTGGTATTGTGTTTTTCCCCCTTTGTATTAGTGTGTCATCCAAAGGTCTGGTGTGACGGATGTGACGTTGATGAGATTAGGGGGGTGCGATGGAGATGCACCGAGTGCTACGGCCTTTGACCTCTGTACCACTTGCTACATGAATGACGAACATGATCTCAGTCATATATTCATGAGAGTGCTGTATTCAGACAAAACATCCATGGGGTATGTACATGTGTATGACACTCAACATTTAAAGGTATTTTGTGGGATTTGGGTGATGAGAGACCATGAAATCGGCTAGTATTATGGGCATTTTAGGGAGAAATGGCATCCTGGTCTTCATAATATCTCAGGTTTTTGAAACAGTAGGCCTATATCACTACTCTTGTTCGTACATCTCTTGCCTCTTGGTATATATCAAGCTTGGCTAACTCTGGACCGATCTCATCTAGTCCCATGTGTGTACATCGAGTTTGTGTTCTCTGCTTGCCATATCCTGTAATAGAAATTTGAATTGCTCTTAAAGCGGAGTGTATTGAACTTATTTAACAGTCGTTATTGTCTTAAAGAAATTGAATAATGATTTGTATTCACCACATGTCAGAGTAAGTTAACTGCCAAAAGACAAAAACTTCAGTAGTTTGATGAATTACATTTGAAATAACAGATATTGCTTCTTATTTTTTTAGATGTCGATCAGAGAGCACCTCTTGGGGCCAGTTTCTCGAAACCATCAAAAGTCTAAGTTCACTTAAGTTTTCATAGAAGCTCGTGTTAGTTCTATAACACATACATGTGGGATGTCCACAAAGTTAGACTTTTGTCGGTTTCGTGAAACGGCCCCCTAATCACAGACCAACCGAATGTTTATTAAGCATGTTCAAATCTTAGTATCTTTACAAATCAGACAATCAAAGTCAGGTCTAAAATTTCTAATATTTCGTTGCTACAAGTTGACACATAACAGTAAGGACTTTTATATTGAGTGGATGAGAACGGCGTGAACGTCCAATGATCGTGCATGTCTATGGCAAGCCGTTCTAACATTTATTCCTTTTTCTTGATATCACAAATTACCATTGCTTTACAACAGAAAATCAATTCTTGATATGAAGAAATAGGAATAGATGTTAAGACGGCTTGCCATGGACACGCATGATAAGTGGATGTCCACGCCGTTCTCGTCCACTCAATCTAAAAGTCCCTATTTCCAGCGTTTGATATTGATTTTTGTATTGATGTAGTCCTAAGATGCTACCAAGATCATCATCTCCTCGTCTTGCTCTTAAAGGAAGCTTTGCTGGAGCAAAGGTTGTCAGACATCCTCAGTGGCTCAAGAGACTTGAATCAGGTTCGTCTTGATATCTTCCAATCTATATATATATATATACTCTCCATAGAGATGTTGACAATGCGCATGAACATGTAAAGTGGCTATCATAGTATTTAATCAAAAGGGTTCACTGCACATGTCTGTTACATATAACCAGATGAAATCTCCAAATAATTGCATTTGGCGACAGAAATGAAGAATAATCAAGGAAGTCTCTATACAAATGTTATCTATCAGACCTTTTGTTTTATTTCCTCCTAGATAAGCTACTCGGGACAGTAGTCAGACATGGACAGACACTTGAGGATAAAGTCAATGTACGAGCAGCGGTTGAGTTCTCTTCTGGGCGAGAGAGGGTAGACCTCATTAAGATGTTATGTACACTACCAGGGTCAGGAGGTTTTGTGTATGCTGGACAACTACCAAATCTTGGTGAGAATAGCAATGTCTTAGAGTGCTTAGAGGTTGAGAATTAAGACAATTTTATTTTATCTCGTATGTTTCCAAGTAGTTGTATATTCGAGGTGCTCCACAAAGTCTGCAACATCTGCAATTTCGAAGACACCTTTGACCAATGTGATTGATTTCTGTTTTTTCCAAGTAAAATGACACCAAGATTATAAGTGTTTCGGTAAGGAGTTTTGATTCTACAGATATTTTTGTTAGGCAATATTTTTTCAAACGTTGATACTTTTACAACCGGCAAAATGCTTGCAGCGGAGTTGAGAAATGTGCGCATGACGGCTTCCCATACAACCAGCTGCGTTGAGAAACACATTTCCGTCCCGTCAAAACAGCTGATTGTATGGCAAGCCGTGAAAAGGTCGCTGAAATTGCAGATAGCAGATATTGCATTCTTTTTGGGGTTACCCTGTTTATCAATACGTATTGATATCAAGCGAAAAAGGTCTGATCCTAAATCTTGGCAATAGAACCAGAGATATGTGGTCATTTTATAGTCATGAATATCCATGTCATCATCATCATCATCATCATCCACAATCCACCAAACAGCCATGATTGGAATTGAGATTGCTATTGCCATCATTGATAATTGGGTTATGGAACATGGAAATTGACAGAATTAGATGTTTTATTTTTAAGACATGTAGAAGAAGAAAAAGCTGGGCTACATAGAACAGATTAATTTTGTTAACCCTTAGTTGTTTGCTAAATCGTAGGGAATCTGGAGCCAGTGAATGAAGGAGACAACGTCCTGGTAACTGCCACTCCTGCAGAATTAGAGGAACTCCACAAGCGCAGAGGGTTGTGGCAGCCTGTAATGGTCAAAGTGAGTATAAGTCTATTTTCACTTGGCCATTTTTAGTCCTTCCAGACAACATTTTGAGGCTGCAAAATGTTAGCTTTTACTGAAAATAATACTTTGTAATTTCAATATTCAAAAAGTCATTCGTCCATCTTTTGGCATTCAGATAAACGATGAACTTGATAATAAAGAGGGAAAAATATCCTTTTTTTTCTTTGTAAATTCAGTAAATATATCCCACCGCTGCCACCTGTTAGTAAACTACAGTCATACCTGTATTAGTGCCCCCGCTCTATAAAAGCCCTCTGGCTGTAGTGGCCATCTCTTTTGTTACACTCGAGAACAAATTGTATGTTATACAGTAGGTTTGCGGGTGCACCATTTGTGAGAGAGAGAGAGAGGTTTGAGGAGTCCTGAAAAGGACTCTGACTCGGTAATCTTTCTTGGAGGAGTGTAGTCCTGAAAAGGACTGTTTGTTATCTTTCTTAGCATATAGTTCTCAGGAGAACTATAGCGCTTGGAGAGGATGAGTGGCTCGACGTTTCGAACAGGTTGACTATCCGTCGCCAGGAGTGGAGAATAGCTGGGGTGCGTGAGCTTAAGTCACCGGGGTGCGGACGTCAGGGGAAAAAAAATAGGTGACGTCCGCACCACGGTGACTTAAGCTCACGCACGCCAGCTATTCTCCACTCCTGACGACGGATAGTCAACCTGTTCGAAACGTCGAGCCACTCATCCTCTCCAAGTGCTATAGTTCTTCTGAGAACTATATGCTAAGAAAGATAACAAACAGTCCTTTTCAGGACTATACTCCTCCAAGAAAGATTACCGAGTCAGAGTCCTTTTCAGGACTCCTCAAACCTCTCTCTCTCTCTCACACATGGTGCACCCGCAAACCTACTGTATATCTACATCACTATGCAAGCCGACACTTACAAGCAGCATCTAAATTGTATGTTGTAGAACCTGTCTACAGTGGCCATTTTGTTTAACTCTAGTTTAACTATTTGGTTCACAGCCAATCAAATACCGCAAGCAGCCTATATCAATTATTGTAAATTGCAATTTCTAAAAGGATGGAATGAAACGGGGACCTTACCTACTTGATATCATCATATGGTGCACTAGTATTAAAAGTCTTAAAATTCACTTCCGATGTTTTTATGAATTCAACATTAAAGTAATAGAGATGGGAGCAAATACACCCTGTTAACATTTCAGTGGACGTCCCTCTATATCTCTCTCCAACCCCCCCCCCCCCCCCCCCCCCCCCCCCCTCCTGGTAGCCAAGCCGGGGAGACTACCCCGACCTAACTGTAACTTTCAAACTAGATTGCGGATAATGAATCGGCCAATTTGTAAGGTTACTCTCTCTCTCTCTCTCTATCTATATTACAGGACTGTTCGCAAGAAGGGATTTGTGAATAAACGAACGAATACTGGGGACTTCACTGTGACTTTCCAAGGCAGCCAAGAAACCTTCACGATGAATTCTGCAGCTCTAAGGAAGGTAACAAGGACATAATCAGCTAGTCTTGCCTAAATCTAACCGACTATGCACATGCTTGTAACATTTTTCCTTGATAAATAGGGCCTAATTGTAAAGGATTCGTGGTACGGTAGTTCAGTAACCAGACAGGTTACGGGGTTTGAATCCCCACCGCAGCATTAAACGCCCTTTGGCAAGACATTAATCTCCATTTGCCACACTCGACCTAGATGATGTATTTTCCTTGGCAAGAATTAATTCCTTAAAGGTAAAGACCAGTTTTGGAAACACCCCTCTTTCAAAATATGAAATGGAATATGTTTTGACTAATACGTGATGATACAAATTTTGCCGAGAAATCGCCTACTAATGGATGTATTTGGTAAATTATTATATCTATTTGGACCTGATAGATATCGCGCATGTGTCACGTAGTCCCATATACACCTTTCTGTGTACAGTGCTTTTAACTTTACCAAGACTGGGCCAAATTTCTTATCATTTTGATGATTCCAGAACATTGCAGTACACACCAATACTTATATGCTAGATGATCAACCTTTTCTGATTGATTCCACAACGTTTCTTTCACAATGCAATCGCATGACCATAACTGGTCTTTATCTTTAAGATGCTAGAGCGTCATAATGGCAGCCATGTTAAAGCAAGGATAATAACTTAGGAGCGCCAGAAGTGTCAAGTCTGACAGACATGAGCGCTAAACAAGGACCCACTATAATCATTATTATCCTTCTTACAAGTTTTCTTAACCTTATTATAGTTTTAAAAAAGACTGCTACTATTATCAATGTTATTATATTATGATTGTTAATTTTGTTATTTTCATTGTAAGTATTACTTCTTTTTTGTTGCTATTTTTTTGTTGTTATTTTTATCAAAAAGTTACCAATCTCTGGGGAAACATCATCATTAATATTTTTCTTGATATCATGAGTATTCTTACCATTTTCATTGCTTTTAGATTCATCCATTGTGTCTTGGTCAGCTTGTCCGCATAAGTGATAATATCGAGATGGTCAAGAGATTGCAGTCTGGACATGGCGGATGGACGGCAGCTATGGAAAAGGTGACTTCTGTCTAACTATTTTAGCTATAGAATACGGGTGTACGAGGCGGGGGAGGGGAGCTGCTTGCTGCACCCTATCCCCCGTGAACTTACAAAGTTCTCATATTCTCACAGCAAAGGTGCTCGTATTTGTTATGTCCATACCGAATGCATATTTAGTTTTTATAGCTCTCGCTTCGGTCGCTAACGAAATTTAGGAAATGAAAGATTAATATACGGGCAAGGACGTCAACCCCCCCCCCCCCCCCCCCCCCCCTTGGCGAAAATGTGCCTTTTTTACCTTTGAGCTAGAATGTATGATTTTTAGATACGTTTATCTTTATTTTAATTTTTTTTTTAACAGTATGACACTGAAGGCAAGTTATTCAATACTGACGTTGTTTTCTTGCATTTTTTTTTAATTGTATGACAAATAAATATTCTTTGAGATGTTTGCAAGTTGACACAACCTTAATTTTAATTTGATTTCATAAATTTCCACATATCCAAATTAAAAACATCCCAATTATACAAAAGTATAAAGCAGAACAAGTTACAATCCATTTAAAAACAACATAATACAAGCAAATATACAAAGAGAAAGAACTCAATGTGGTTGGATCAGAAATCTTTTGTTTTCACTGGTAAAGAAGTGTTCATTATAACAAAAATAGCTGAAACGAATTCTCACAGAGAATGGAAAATTAATAAACATTTTTAATTTTTCATAATAATATACCATTTTGAAATATCTAAACGTTAATCAACAAATAATCTTTAAAGTTATCTGTCCCAACAATGACGAACAATATAGGAGACATCACCAGATCATGGATTCAAATAAAGTGACATTGTTTTGATTTTCTTATCATCCCCTCGCCGACGTAGTCGGAGGGGACATAGTTAGCGAGCTTTCGATTTTAGGCACCCGACGTGTGTTGCGGTCTTAAAGTGGTGCCTAACATGGTGCCTAAAGCCCCCATCACACCAAACTAGTTCTCACTACAGAAAATCGTAAATCGGGTTGTGGTTGGAGTAGAATTTGTTAATAATGTCAATAATACGACCCTAGGTCGTTCATAAATAGTCCTCAATACGTCCATCTCGTCTGTACCTCGTGCACAAGTCAGTTCATATCAAGTTCAGATCGGGTAAATCTGCCATTTCCAGGCAGTTCAAGCCGGTCCGTAGTCAGTTTTAAACCCGTTATTAACTAGTTCTAACTCGTTCCGAATACGACAAAACCCATTCTAACAAGTTCAGAGACAGTTCAGCTCGTCCTCATCTCGTTCTTAGTGCGTTCGAAAGCGCTCCTAAAGCGTGTGAAAGCAGGTGCGGATCCAGGATTTCTTAGGGGGGCCCAAATTTGATATTATGCGAGCCAAATATTGGTACGTAGTGGTGACACCGGCAGTGGCGAAATGAGCAAAAACGTTTGGGGACGGGGGGGGGGGGGGGGTAGACAAAAAAATCCGCACACCCCACTCTTACATGCAGGCCCCGCTGAACGTTTCAGCGGGTAGAGCGTTGCGTAAATTGGCGTGGGGTCTAGGGGCGAAGCCCCTGCGGAGGTCAAGGGGTATTGGCATTTAATTACGTTCAGATGAGCATATTTTGATACCTTATTTGTGACACTGGCAGGACACAAATTGGTGTGGGGTCCAGGGGGCGGAGCCCCCCAGAAGCTCAGGGGTTTAGGCATTTCATTACGGTCAGATGAGCATGATGATACCTTATTTGTGACACTGGCGCGATACCTTAGTCGGTAGAGCAGTGGTTTCGTAATCCGGTGACCCGGGTTCGGAACCAAGTCAATGCGCTAGTGTCCTTTGGTCAGGCATTAATCCTCATTACCAGATCCCTCGGAGAGGACCTAAAGCCGTCGGCCGTCTGGTTGCTTACTTACAAGCATTTATGCTTTATTAGCAGTCAGGTAAAATAATCACCATCACTCACTCACTCACACTGACAGGTAACGAATTGGCGTGGGGTCCAGGGAACGGAGTCCCGGAAGCTCAGGGGTTTGGGGCAATAAATTACGGCCAGATGAGCATATTTTGATACCTTATTTGTGACACTGGCAGGACACAAAATGGTGTCAGTGGGGTCCAGGGGGCGGAGCACTCGGAAGCTCAGGGGTTTGGGGCAATAATTACGGTCAGATGAGCATATTCTTACACCTTATTTGTGACACTAGCAGGTCACGAATTGGCGTGGGGTCCAGGGGATGGAGCCCCAGAAGCTCAGGGGGTATAGGCATTTAATTACGGTCAGATTAGCATATTTTAATACCTTATTTGTGACACTGGTAGGACACAAATTGGTGTGGGGTCTAGGGGCAGAGCTCCCAGAAGCTCAGGGGTTTTATACATTAAATTACGGTCAGATGAGCATATTTTTATACCTTTTTTGTGACACTGGCAGGTCACGAATTCGCGTGGGGTTCAGGGGGCGGGGACCCTGAGGCTCAGGGGTTTTAGGCAATAGATTACCGTCAGATGAGCATCCAGGGGCCCGCCTTAGGGCCATTGGTTGGGTTCAGGGGGCAGAGCCCCGGAGGCTCAGGGGTTTAGGCATTTAATTACGGTCAGATGAGCATGATGATACCATTTTTTGTGACACTGGCAGTTCACTCATTGGCGTGGGGTCCACGAGGCGGAGCCCCTAGAAGCTCAGGGGTTTTAGACATTTTATAACGGTCAAATAAGCATGAAGGGGCCCGCCTTAGGGCCTATGGCGGGGTCGAGGGGGCGAAGCCCCGGAAGCTCATGGGTTTTAGGCATTTAATTACGGTCAGATGAACATATTTTGATACCTTATTTGTGACACTGGCAGGTCACTAATTGGTGTGGGGTCCAGGGGGCGGAGCCCCCAGGAGATCAGGGGTTTTAGGCATTAAATTACCGTCAGATGGGCAAATTTTGACACCTTATTACTTGTGACAAAGGCAGGTCAGTATTCTTTCTTTATGAATTTGCCATTTTCCAACAAACACATAAAAAGTATAATTTACTAAACATTGAGGAAAAATCTCTGAAAATTATGTCATTTCAGCAACATTTGTAAATCACCGGTATCGAATTAGAAATAAACCACGTTTGAATTATATTTGGGGGGCATCTGTCACCCTCCTACATGAGTACGCCAGTGAGCCTGCCCCCCTGATCTACACCTTGTTGGTGGGGAAATCGTAACTGATCTCCCCTTCTTTCTCTTTTTTCCCCCTTTCTCTCTTTTCTTTTTTTTTTCCTTTCTTCTCTCTGTTTTAGGTTTGCTGGGGGAGGCAAGTGCCTTTTGCCCCCCCCCCCCCCTGACTCACGCGTTGTTGGAGGGATTAATCGCAACTGTTCTCCCCTTCTTTTCACCCTTTTCTTTTTATTTTCTTCCATTTTTGTGTTCCCTTTTAGCTCTCCTCTTTCCCTTTCCCTTCCTCCCCCTTTTTTGTTGGGGGGGGGGAGGCAAGGGCCTTTTGGCCCCCGAAATTACAACTTGTTCGCGGAAAATTGCAACTGATATCCCCTTCTTTTCAATACTTCCTCTTTTCATTTTTTCTTTCCCTTTCCTCCATTCTCACTTATTTTGTGATGGGGGGGGGGGGTAACAGATGGGAGGCAAGGCCCTTTCGCCCCCCCCCGATCTCCTTCTTTTCCCCCTTTTCTTTTGTTTTTTCTCTTCTTTACTTCCCTTTCTCTCCTCTTTCCCTTCTTTTCCTTCTCTCTCTCTCTCTCTCTTTTTTTTTTTTTGCTTTCACACAGGCGCGGATCCAGGGGGGGGGGCAGCGGGCCTTGCCCCCTGGATCCGCGCCTGTGTGAAAGCACGTCCTGGCTCGAGGGTTATACAACCCCAGCGTGTTCTAGCCATTCCTTATTCCCGTTCAACTTCAACGATTCAAGCTGTTCAATTCAAGACATTCAAGTGAAGCCCCCATCACACCAAACTAGTTCTCACTACTTTCTTAAAAATGTTGCCGAACGTGCTCAAACTGTGCGCGAAGGTAGTGAACGTAGAGGCAACTGTTTACGATCTGTTTAATTAAAGTAGACACACGAAGAATCAAAAGTGTTTTTAATTGATGCAAAACTCATATCATTCCGAAGGGGAAGCCTTACTGATCAAATACAACAACTCTCCTCTTCAACATATGTTTGGGGCCCGCAGTAATCAACTCTCAAAAATGTTAGTTTTGAGATCCAGATCTTCTGCCTTCAGCGGTCCTTTGTAGAGCGTCAATATCTGTGACGTCACACACGGGACACGGCTGGTTAGCTGCAGACTCACACACGCGCGACTCCGGTATGCGGCCGGTACTGAGCTGTTTGTCCAGTGTGACGTCACTATTCAGAGCTCGATACGCTCGTGTGTTTGGCTTACGTCCAGGGGCGTTCGGGGGTCTAAGAAGGGTATTGAAAAATTGCATTTTACGCCTTTCCATGAAATCTAAATGATTTTTCAGCAAATTATTCGTGTTTTTCTAGAGAAAATCTCTCCATCCATATGTAATTTGTTCTAATTATCAGTTGTAATGAATTTTTCTTTGTGTAGCTCCTTTAAAAGGCCGGGCTATTTGAGGTTTTAGTACGGCCGGGGGGGGGGGCATTATGGCCCCCTTAAGATCTCGGCCGTAAAACAGCCTATCGCTGCGAAAAATTTGCACGCATGTCAAGTTAAGTGTATAGAATAATATGATGATTTCATTTTTTTGAAAAATTCACTTATTTGCATATTTATGGTAATATATGCAAATAAAGTCATAAATTCATATTTTTACCCATAAATTATATATTATTCATATTTAAGCATTCTCTTTCACTACATATAATGATTAGACCATTTGGAATAATAATATGACAAAAAAGCTCATTCCTTATGTTATCTCTTGTTTTGATAATTTCTCATGTATTTCATTGTTTTTGTTGTTTTATTTCATTTCTTACTACAATTCAACTATTTTGACTCCCAAAACAACCACCTAAACCTTAAACAAGACCCAATAACCAATGTTTGTTCTACTTTTATGAAAAATGACATTTCCTTATGTTTTGTACACATATAACAAAAATGAACGATTTTCGGGCTGACATGCAAAGACAAAAGGTCACGTGACCTTTTAACTGTAGGTCCGATTTTCAAAAAAAATCTTTTAAAAGATGCGCAAGACTCGACAGAAAAAAGTCAGGGAGCGGCGCACAGTGGGCCAGGGAGGGACCAAAGTGCGCCAAAACTAAGTTTGGGTGATTTATTTTTTTCAATTTTTTTCTCGCCCAGTTGAAAGGTAATACATAGAGGAATACCTCAGTGAAATATTTAATTCCGGTATGCACAATAAGGGTATAAATTTACTACTTCAAACAGCAAAATCCTACATATTCACAGTTTTAGTGCAAAAGTGACTTATTTTATAAATCTTTCAATTCAACATGAAGTTTTTAAGTTATTGATATGAAAATGCTCTCACATATTCCTGATAGTTCATTTCGTTGAATGAATGGGTTAAAATTAATAGAAACACAATCTTCATGATATATTATAGGGTAATTCACTGAAAAATGGACTAATTATCCATGTTTTTTATAAATCCAGAAGAAATGTTTAGATCTCCGCGGTGTACCGCTTAAATTTTAATACCACCATTTTCTCTGATGTCTAAGCTTCACGTTGATACCAAATTTGGCTGCCCGATCTTGCCCATTGTTATGTTAAAGCCGATTTCCCTTGCCACATTGCCCCGAAAATGTGGGTTTTTGGGGTCCGCGGATAAATCATGAAGGATTCGTGGTCATAAATCACGGCGCGAGGGGGCGCGTGACACTTGTTCTGACACCGCGGACCAAAATAAACACATTTTTCGGGGCAATGTTGCAAGGAAAACAGCTCTAACATAATAACGGGCAGAATCGGGCAGCCAAATCTGGTATCAACTTAAAGCTTAGACATCAGAAAAAATGTTGGTAATAAAATTTAAGCGAAAATACCTGGAAATCCAAACATTTCCTCTGGATTTATAAAAGAGAAATCCCCAAACATGAGTTTTGGCGCACTTTGGTTCCTCCCTGGCCCACTGTGCGGCGGGGCGCCATCCATATGCGTTTCCGAACTACCAGAAAAGTCGTGGAGGGGGACCATGATGCCCCCCCCCCCCCCCGGCCTTATTAGGGTTAAGAACTCTAAGGACGGGCTCGGACTGGCTTGGACGGGAAGGGTGCTCTAACACTTTGAGCCTGTTCAAAATTGTCCCCTTCCTGCAATAAGACGGACTGACAACGTACTTGAAACGAGATGGACGTACGGCACTACGAACGAAATTGCCGTATTTTGGTCCTACCAGGAACGTGTTACGAACTAGTTACGAACTAGAACGGTTTGGACGTATTGGGAACGAGGAAGAACGAGTTAAGAACTGGTTTAAATTGATTACGGACGGGCTTGTACTGCTTGGAAATGGCAAATTTACCCGATCTGAACTTGATGTGAACTGACTGTGCAAGGGGTACAGACGCCACGGACGTATTGAGGACTGTTCATGAACGATCTAGGATCGTATTGTAGACATTATTTACACATTCATAACCCGTTTGTTACGATTTTCTAGGACGGTTCTGGAACGTAGTGAGAACTAGTTTGGTGTGATGGCGCTTAGTTGCTGCTACTTGATGCTCGACCACAGCACGTTGTGACACGTTCCAAGTAGGATCGAAGTACGCCTGTCCGTTTATAGTACGGCAATCAGTCCGCTTGTAGTACGTCCTCCTCGTTTTAAGTATGTTGTCACTCCGCCTAATTGCAGGACGGGGACAATTTTGAACAGGCTCAAAGTTCTAGAGCACTCTCCCGTATAGCCAGTCTGAGCCCGTCCATGAAGTTCTTAAACAGATCGCAAACAGTTGCTACTACGTTCAGCTCCGTTTGCACACAGTTTGAGCCCGTTTGGCAAAATTTTCCGGAACGTATTGAGAACTAGCAGTTCGGTGCGATGGTGGCTTTAAGCTCCTGAAAAATTAGTCGCTGCGCACAGCGCCTCGGCATAATACATTACGTTACTTGAATTATGCAGATTTATGCACGACGCTACTCGCACAAAGTGAGAAGATTTATTTCACGGAGATTAATTTTGAAAAAGCTGTAATATTATTCGTGATCTACGGTATTTTTTTTCTTCAATTTTGAGACTGTTCTCAACAGATTCTTGGGGAAAAGACTAGAAATATATTTCTTTTGAAATTGCACTTTGATTTTCTTCGTAATTTTCGCATCAGATTTTCGCGCACTGTGAATTTCGTACCTCATTTAACCACCTGATCTCTAAAATTGGTCACGTGACCGACGAAAGCACCTTCGTGAAAAATCGAAAGCTCTGCCGCGAAGGGAACGGACGTGAGCTGCGAAATGTCTCCACGATTCAGTACCTCGTAGTAGCCGATGTCCGGTGCCTAAATCGAAAGCTCGCTAGTAACACTGCCTTCCGTCCGTAACAAATCTGGTTTCTGTTCAATAACTATAGTATTATTTGACGGATTTTGGAGTAGGTCAAAGGTCATAGCTTATTAAATATTCAAAATTTGGATGTCGTTCAATAATTTTAGTAATATTTGATGGATTTTAATGAAATTTGATATGGAGGTACATGGTATCAAAATACAGCCTCAGTTCGATTTCGGAGTATGTAAGTCAAAGGTCGATGGGTATCGATCATTAAATATGAGAAAATACCTAATCATATATTCCAAAAATCTGAAAGGAAGGTACATGGTATCAAAACACAGCTTAAGTTCGATTTCGGAGTATGGAGGTCAAAGGTCATAGCTCATCAAATATTCGAAATATTGCAAAAATACCCAAATTTGTTTTCCGTTCGATAACTGCAGTAATGTTTGACGGATTTTTATGAAATTTGATATGAAGGTACATGGTATCAAAATACAGCCTAAGTTCTATTTCAGAGTATGTAGGTTAAAAGTCAAGTCATAGCTCATTAGATATGCAAAAATAGCTTATTATGCATCCGAAAATGTGGCTGCCGTTCGATAACAAGCCTAATATTAGCGGATTTTAATGAAATTTGATATGAAGGTACATGGTATTTAAATACAGCCTTAGTTTGACTTCGGAGTATGTAGTTCAAAGGTATATCATTTGATATGCGAAAATACTTAATTGTATATGGGAAAAAGGTTCTTTTTATTCAATAACGTAAGAAATGTTGTTGAGTATGTACACCAAAGGTCAAAGTTCGCAGCTCATCAAATATGCAAACATTTCTAAATACTAGTATAGGCCATTTGTACCCAGCGATGGGATGCCACACTTTGCGTTGACTTGTTTTAATCTATCTACTTTTCAAAATGCGAAAAAAAAATGATGTAGCCCAATAACCATGATGATTATATTCCTGTTTCAGACCATCGGTACAGTTGGAAAGGTAGTAGAGATTGACGGATCTGAAATTCGTGTCGAAACTAAGGACAATCAAAAGTTAATTTTCAATTCCGCAAATCTGACTCCGGAACGGACTCGTGCTCCTGAACCAGAAGACAAGAGCAGTGAAGAAATAAAGCGTGGTAAGTTTTAAAGGTGAAGTTGAGTTCTGGTCATGCGATTGCATTGTGAAAGAAAAGGTGTGGAATGGATCAGAAAAAAAGTTGATCATGTAGCATGCAAAGTTCTGGAGTCATCAAAATCATAATAAATTTGGCCCAGTCTTGGTAAAGTAACAAGCACTGTCAACAGAAAGATGTTATAGGGACTACACAAATGGTGTCGGGCCTACTTACCTTGATTTCCTTATCTGTCTATGTTCATCACTCAGCCAGTATACATTTTGTACCAAAATTGTTTGGCAAATGACATTTATTTGTAATCTTAAACATTCAGTGTAGGTTTCGTTTGATTCTGTGAGGATTCATTTTCTTCTTTTTTTACCAGAACTCAAGTTTATCTTTAAGTAAAAACAAAAACAAAACAAGTGTGCTGGTCAAATCAAGGCTCTCCATTTTTAATAGTTGATTTCAATTATGAATCCCCCCAAAAAGAAAAAGAAATAAATAAATGAATGAATATATTAATAATTACAGTGCTATAGCGCCTAACACTTACTATGTCAGAAGTCTCTAAGCGCTCTACAATAATGCAGCATAATTACTCTGGCTTTAGCAGTGCGTTTCAAGGAATAAATTCCTACCAGGTACCCATTTACTTCACCTGGGTGGAGTGTGGCAAATGTAAATCAATGTCTTGCCAAAGGACATTAGTGCAGCGGCGGGACTCCGGCGACGTATCCACTTGACCACAACACCTCTACATTAATAGTTTTATATAAAGGAATGAGTATAATTGAAAGGCATTAGTTCCTTGTAATTTATATTTTGATAATATTTTTCTAGAAGGAATCATCATTGCGTTTAGGAGCAATCGGATTTTCTTCATACAGTAGAAAATAAATATTTTAATTCAAAGATCTCTGAATGAGAAATGGTGGGAAACTTTTCAAAAAATATTCTTCTTACCACTGCAGAACAATACTGTTCGAATGCATATCCAAAGTTTGTTATAAGGCTTGACAAAAATGCATGATTAGAGACGCTTTTATTTAATACTTATTTTTATCATCTTTAATTTTATGTAGTAGGAACTGACTTGTGGAATCGTCTGCTGGCCATGTGAATAGAACCTTCGTTTCATATTTATTACACGTCCCTCTAAGTCAGACCCCAGTTTTCTCTTCAATTTTACCTCGTTTTGGGTTTATGAAAAATTAATGAGGTACATGTATAATGTGTTTAAAATTGGTTAAGGCTCTTGACTTTCATACGAGAGGTTCTGGATTCAATACTTACTCGGTGCTTTTATCCTTGATCAAAGTGTTTTGCCCTTAGTGTCCCTCTTGACTCGGGTATAACCAATGGATACCTGGCAATAAATTATCATAATCAAATTCATTATTATTTACATTATTTGTACTGTAATTGTAATTACTATTATTTGTAGCCTTTAGAAGTAGAAGTAGTAGTAGTAGTACTTAGATCATTAATTTTATTCTGTGTATTTTTTATCATGAACATCATAATCATCATTAATATATTTATGATTGTTATCATTATTATTTCTATTACTGTAAATATTGTGAAAGATCTAATGTACTTTGAATATCATTATTACTTTTGTTGAATAATTATTACCATTATCATTATTAACATTATTTGTACTAAAATTATAGTTACTAGTATTTGTACTATTATTATCAGTAGTAGTAGTAGTAGTAGTAGTAGTAGTAGTAGTAGTAGAAGTAGTAGTAGTACTTATATCATCAATTGTATTATGTATCATTATCATCATCAACATCATGATCATTAATAATTTATTTATTATTGTTATTATTATTATTTCTATTACTGTAACTAGTATCATCATTATTATTTATATTCTTAACATTGTATTACAATTTTACATTTGCCTCTAGTTATCTCTCGGGACAAGCAGGATCCCGAATGGAGCATCATGGCTGCTGCAGAAGCAGGTGATATCAAAGAGATGGAGCGTATCTTGGCTATTCACCCAGAGTGGGTTAGTATCTAGGGTCGGATCTAGAATTCTGTAAAGGGGGAAGGGGTAACAAGAAAAATGGTCATCAGACTTTGGCGCTGTATCTTTGTTTTCAAATTCTGTAACAAGCAACGAAATAAAAGAAGGAAGAAGAAAGGTAAGATCATTTCAAAACTGGGGCACAACTTGGGATTAGCTGTGTACATATTAGGTATGCCACTTGGGGGTCAAGTGAGGGGATGGGGAGTCTTGGGCTGGATCTCGTTTTCCTTATCACATTCAAGATTCATAAAGTATTAATATTATCCTTGGAGGTGGAGGAAAAGATTCCAATCAAATATTTTTTCTGTCTTTTTGCATCTAGATTCATTACCAGTCCGAGTATGGTCTTTCGCTGTTGGGTTACTTTGCATCTACCTGCAATGTTTACAACGTGAAGTTTCTCCTTGAGAAAGGGGCCTTTATTGAGTACATTGACATGAACGGCTGTACGCCACTTTTCCTTGCAACACATCGGTAAGATATTCTAAGGTCTTTCAAAGATACAGAACGTATTTTTATAAAGCTAATGATAATTTGTGTTGCCAACATGTAATGCTAAAACCCGAATCTTTCAATGCCTCATGCAAAATCAATTGAAAAAAGTCAATCTCCATCACCCACATTGATGTAACAATATCATTAACATGAACAGTTTATGTTTTCATGTAATCAGTGAAATAACATATCCCGCATGTTTTTTTGCTCCGAGTCTACAAGCCTATTTACACACATCCTTTTGAAAAAGCTTCAAAACAAAAGGTTATCTCATATCTAATTTTCTTTACAGAGCATTTTCTAATCTCTTCCTTAGCATTAATGCTATTAATGAATGGACATTTAATAGAATTCTTGTTAAATGCGCCAACGAAAAGGAAAATTATTTTGGCGTTGTTCAAATTATGTTAAGATGTAGTAAACAAAATTCTCACATGTACCTTTGTTATTTCAATGATATACCTTCAAGTTTATTTGATATTTATTTGTCAGTATGTTTTTATTGTTCATTTGGACCTTCTTTGTTTGGTTAACTTCCTTGAATATTTGATCATATTCAATATTCATTATTTAATATATATTAGTTCAAGTGAACTGATATAATTTTATCATTCCATAAAGGCACTAGCGGGTCTACCCTACCCACTTGACTGAAGGCCCGCAAGACCGAATATGAAAAAGGTGCCACGAGACAGCGCGTGTAAATAATATGCCGTAAGCTGTCTATCTGGGACAAATTGCGGCTGCGTATATTTGACATGATTCATATCACTAATAATGTACCGTTCACAAGACAATAAATATATCATTATAGAGATCTATTGCTCACAGATTCATCTTGGCAATTTTTTGTATGGATCATTGCAGGTGTAGAAGTGCTGTTGTCATGAACTTTGCTGATCTGTGTTCAAAATTACCTGTACAAAAATGCTCTGGGTGATTTAAGTTTGTTACATCAGACAATCAATATGGTCAACTTATCATAACAATGAAATGCCATAACTAATTATGATGCGATTCTCTTGATTAAATGAATAGTGAGCCTTTCATTTTTCAGATTTCAGATGATACATCACAAGTTAACATTTTTGTGTATACCCGATTTATGTTTTATTATATAAAGAATTTGTATTAGATTAAAAATTTATAGGCCCGGATCATTCCCCCAAATTCCGCTTTTTACCTTGATATGCCAATACAAATATATTTTAATCATTAGGTGAAGGGTCATAAGCACCAAGAATTACTTTAAAAAAAAAATTAAAACCCAAATGTATGTACGCAAGCAATTGTACTGTATATCGTATAATTGCACACGATATAAGGCTTTCGGTTTCACGGGCCTTCAGACAACTTGGCTGAAGCCCCCCCCCCCCCCCCCCCACGCACTGTTCCCGCTAGCATATTCTATTGCAGAGTAATTTTTGTCCAGAATGCCTGTGAAACTTACTTAATATATTATCTTTTATCCACTCCATTTCTTGAATGTAACGGCCGAGTTTTTAAACCGTTTAGCCATTATTTTTTGTATTCATAATTTTCCAGACTTTTTAATCGTCAGTTTATGAATCTCTTTACCTCAACATAGTGCAGTTCAGACTTTGCTATTGGTCGAATTACATCAGCTTTCCCACCTCAAATTGCCAACAAGTTTTTGCATTTCAAACCCTTTCATACTGTTGAATAAACAACCAATGTTTATTAACTGAAAAAAATGCTTGAATGAACATTACAACAAGCCAACAAGTCGACAAGTAATTGTCAATATGTACAAGAAGAATAAATGGTTATAAACTTTATTCTGCGTTGCCAGTTTCGAGACTTCAGTAATTATTTTCGGGTAAATATATCTGCTATTATTCATGAATGGCACAATGCACTGCAACAAAAATGGACTCCAATTGTCCAGTGATTTTTGTTTTTTCTGTACAAGTTGTAATCCAATGTTCCGGGTTAAATAAATGATAACCCATCCGTTTTCTTCAAATACCCATTCCAAACGGAAGCAACAAATACGAAATTGTGGAATATCTACTGGATCAAGGGGCTGATGTGCATGCCGTCAACTGGCTAGGCTACACATGTCTCCATTTGGCATGTTCCCAAGGTTTCTCTCAATGTGCACGTTATCTGCTGATGCACGGTGCAGACTTGAACCAAAAGGTAATATACCATGATTCAAGTAATATCATTGACATATTAAAAGTAAATTAAACAAAATTCAGGATCGTTGTAACGTATGTGGGAGATTTTCTTTTACTTCATAGTTTGATACTCCATTAAAGAAAATTATATAACGACGGCTAGAAATTATTATCATAATACTATCTTGCAATTTTATTTAAACAGTGACAAATCTGCATTCTTCTTAAACTGTTTGTGTCATCGAGAACAATAGTAGCGAGTTATTTTTAAATTCCAACCCATATTTTATAGAGCTTACCTGCAAAATCGGCTACCTATCTCTATTATTAGTCTGTTCTTGTAATTGTTTACTTTCAAAACAGTAACAAATTGCAGCTGTTTGGCAATTGCCATATTGAAAAGCTATCGTTTCAATTTTAATATCAATTGCTGATATCGCAACTTATTCGAGCGTTATTTGTGCAGTCAGTAAAATTGATTCAATTGTGTTGACTGGCTCTTAACCGATCAGATTGCAGGGATTTCCTAACCTCTTTTACAGAAGAGTTCTTAGATAATAAACATTGCAACTATTAAGAATATAAAATACTGTCACTATCATTTCATGAAAAGGGGTAAATATAATACTAAAGTGTATAGGCAACAGTTTATATCACTTAGTATGAGACATTTCAAATCATAATTGTTCTTACTATATGCCTTGGAATGTCTTTGCAATAGGGCGAGAATAATATGACACCTGTACTCCAATCAATAATTGGAGGGAGAACCTTAGTGGACCTCATCGTGGAAAGAAAGGAAGCAGATCTGAAAGCCGTTTCTAGTAATCTAGTATCTGCCATGCATCAAGCTGCTCGGTTTGATAAAACATAGTGCGTGGAGTTCATTTATTCAGTTTTCCAAGACGATCCAATGAATAAGACATATTAAATGAGCTTCAGAATTCATCCGGGGAAACAAACATATTCATTTTAGCAGATCTTGGTTCAGAGAATTATTATCTTTATAGTTAGCTCTGTTATACATGAAGGTCATTTGAAGAAAACAATGTATAAAGTCTATCAATTGTAATTGATGTAAATTTATCTTACATGAACAAGAACAGTTTCATAGAGATCTAGGTTTATTACAAGAAAAGCACCAATACGAATATTTATATATATATATATATATATACATATTTATGTTTGTTTGTGCATTAAAAGACAGCGGGACTTTTCAGCACCGTTAGTAGCAATTATACAAATGTAAGTGTCAATAAAATTGTCTCTAAAGCAAACGGGAAACAAATGAAAAATTATTTTAAAGAATAAGAATGGGTGCAATGGAGGAAAAAAATATATAAGTTACAGTAAAAGGTTTGCTTGTGCCATATACGTTGTATTAATTCAGCCTATATTCAGGGGGAGGGACTCCCCTTTCCCATTCCTTTTCAAGGGGTTGATGTATAAATTCATTATCCCTTATTCGATTATTCTCCATGCCTTGGTCACAGTGCTATGAGTAAGCTCCTGGACAAGATACCTAGACTAGGGGAAGCATTGGAGGGAAATGACAGAACTACTCTCTATTCAGCTGCTTACAAAGGCTGCCGTGATGCTGCAGAACTATTGATCAAAAAGGTAAAAAGCTAGATGGTTAAAACGTACCGCTACACATTATTCGACCCGCCTGAGATAAGTTTTTCAAGGAATCTCAATTTGATAGCTATAGAAATTTGAACGAACCTTATCTCTCTCACTTAAGTTCTTAAAAATCATATGAATATACTAAATTAAAAGTTCGGTAAAGGTCAAATCGACTTTAAATCATATATAATATGATAACTAGTCCGGTGTCATTTAGTGAATCAGAGCCGACTTGGATTTTCCTCCTACAATGAAGATTTTACTCATAAATCAATTATATTGTTTACATGACTCGTCAATTTCACTTGTTTGAATTATAATATCGACTGCTTTTGCAAATTCTTGTAAAATCAGATCGTAGTCGGATTGCAGATTTAGTGTGCGCTAGCTAGGTTTAAATTGGATCAAAATCGAACCTTATCAGCACTCCTGCAATGCAATATTTGCAACACTGGTCCATTCAATCATGATTTTTCTTTACATTTCTGCCTACAGGGACGCTGTAATGTGAATATAGTTGATAGCGGATCCGGAAACTGTCCTCTTGCTGCAGCCATATTCTTTCAGAATTTCAATGTAGTGGATGTCTTGGTGAAACATGGTGCAGACATCAACCTTCCAAACAATGTTGGACAAACGTCCTTGCAATTTGCCATCCATGGCCATGTTACTCGAGGACAAGACATGAAAGAAGAGCCATACATGGCCGAGGTATGACATCAAGTGAGAATATATTACCGAGGTGTGAAACAAACTGAAAGTACATTTATATTAATAATAATAATAATAATAATGGTGGCTTCTTATATAGCGCACATATCCGTCACGTTGTGACGCTCCTGAGGTACGAAGCAAACTGAGAGTATATTGCCGAGGTATGAATTAAAGTGGGTAGAGATTACCGATGGATAAAAGAAACTGATAATATATTACCCAAGTATGAGACAAACTTGGATTATTGGCATGAAACAAATTGAATTTGTTTTACTAAGGTAAGAAACAAACTGAGGAAATATTACTGAGGTATAACAAAAAAGTGAGAAAATATAACCAAGGTATGAATCATACTGAGAATATGTTACCGAGTATGAAACAAACCGATAATACATTACTGAGGGATGAAACAAATTGAGAATACATTACACGTACCTCTAAAAACCCACGTTTATCACCAAAAATTGTGCAAATTGGCAGGCTATTTCATATACATATCACAAAGAAATCTCAAAGGCTTTAAATCGTTAACTCTTAAGGATTTTACTAAAAATTTAACATTCAGGCAAAGGCCTTGAAATTCGGTATGTTATGAGAAAAAAGAGGCTATATTTTGCAATTTGAAATCCCATCTAAAGAAAAAAGTCTAAGTCTTTGATTTGGAAATGAATCTTGATTCTTTTGAATAAACCATCTATGAAAATTAAATGACAGTATGACAACTCGTGGTGCTCTCCCGCCCCCTTTTTTGTTTACAGATGAAGATGAAATGGGGACACCTTGGCATTAAGACGAACTCAGATGCTCTCCTTGCCTTCCTTGTCTCTCACGGTGGTGACCTGAATGCATTCAACAGTGATAGGGTGACAATAAAGACACTGCTTCAGCATCAACCAATCCTGCAACCTCTACTTGAAATCCAAAGTCAGAGAGGGTATGACAATATTTTGTATACAAGACACACAATATAATATTTGCATAAAACGTGCAATTTAATATATTTTAAGGCCCGGTCACACAGCCTTTCGCGTCTGTATCGCGGGTAAAATTTCGCGATTTTTTTTTGCCCGCGGTTGCCCGTGGTGGAAAATGTGCAAAATTGGCTTACCCGCGGTTTACCCGTGGTATGCCCGCGGAACAGACGCCGGCGACTGTTCCGCGTCCTTATCGCGGGTGAAGCGCGGCGGTACCGCGGCCTACCACGCTTACACGCGGTACACACGCTAATGCACGTGATAACAACGCGGTACAGACGCGGAACAAACGTGCTATGACCGTGCTCCACCCGCGATTACCCGCTAAAATTTCGCGTCCAATTCCGCGTGTAACCACGTCTTAACCGCGGCCGTAGCACGTCCTAGCACGTTCGTTCCGCGTCTGTACCGCGTCTTTACCGCGTTTGTACCACGTGTACCACGTGTACCGCCCGCGATTACCCGCGGTCTAAATTTTTGGGCAGCCCAAAACTTTTTCGCGCGGCCAACCGCGTGTGAATTTCTTACCGCGTGTAACGACGGGTAAAGTACGGCTGTATCGCGTCTTTATCGCGACCTCAAAGCGTCCAACAGCGTCTGCTTCACGGGCAGAAATTTTTGGCCGTGATTCGGCCGTGATACGCCCGTGGAGGGCTGTGTGACCGGGCCTTTACATGGACATGATGTATAAGTCAAGATATAAATTCACTTTGTAATAACCCAAACTCGTTAATGTCTAAAACTTTGTTGATTATTGATTTCATTCATCAGCCATAAATTACGCTTATGATAGTAATAAAAACGTTTGAATCAGCCTCATTGTGACGTCATTCTAAGATTGAACTTCCCGTAAGCTAAAAAAAGTTCCTACAATTTCAAAATTTCAGCTCAAAGTTACTTTGACTATTCATTCAGTTTAATCGAACTAGCATCTCCAAAAACCACAATTTAAAGGGATAGTTGAGTTCTGTTTTCAGACCGCAAATGCCTTCAAAGTGCATGGTTATTGCTCTTATTCTTATCTATGACATTTATAGTGCCCTTTTAGAACCTAAAATTGTTATGAAGGTAGTTTTAGACCCCAAAATGTTTTGAAATTTAGCCAATACGATCATACCAATTCAGCTCCACTTTTAAAAAAACATGGTGACCGTTAATTCATTATTTAATTAAAAATAACAATACATGAGCCGGCTAATTGTGGGTAATATAGGCAACACGAAAATGCCAACAAAAAAGCCAACATCGGCATTGGCTGAAATACAACGTAAAAGGCGTTCTTTCATTTTTTTTCAACGTTTTTTTTTCAAATTTTTCAAAATATCTAATATTTGTGGTGGTACACAAGTATTAAAAATCGTTATATTTCAGCCGTCTCTGAACCGATTTTGATAAAACAAAGATCATTTTGTCATTTAATCATTATGTTCTTTCAAATTTGACACTCAGTTTTTCATTATCTCATACAAAAAAAATATTTTGTGTAGCGCCCTCTGCAACAGAACTCAATTATTCCTTTAACAAGACTTTACCAAATTTGTCATTTTGTGGTATTAATGTGTAGTGGTTTTAAATTAAGAAGATTTGTTTTCTTTCACCTGTAGATATGAACGTAATGTTTGTAATTTGTCTCTAAAACGCTTACAGAAAAGACATCGCCAGACAGCAGAGCACAGCCAATCGCCCCCTGCGTACCCTGACGGTGAAAAACAATGACACTGGAGCTGATGCCAACTCTGTCTCCTCTGTCTTACAGAAAAGCACTGTAAGATCAGGTTCAAAGAAACGTAGCTCTGGAAACTCCTCAGCGAAGTTGGCAATGGATTCAGGAAGTCAGCAGAAATCTTCAGGTGAAGAATCCAATGATTGTTTTAAAAGAAAGAGCACAGAATCAAAACACAAGGCTAAAGATATCGATATATATTCTCTTTTTATAGTAGAAACGATGACGAGGACTATAATCAGACATCATTACCCAAATCGGTTTCCTGAAGTTTATGTAGAAAACTATGGAATCGGATTGCCATGCCATCGATCTGGAGAAGAAAAAAACAGTGATGAAGGTCCAAAAGTATAAATCCGTCATGTCAATTATATTAGGATATACATTTCGATGCTATTCATTCACTATGAGTATTTGATAGTGGAGATGTTTTTTTCTAAACTTCTACTGTTGTTACGATTTTCATACTGCTTCGAGACTCATGAAAATCTTTGTGGAGGGAAAAGTGCAGTTTAAAATGGAAAATATTTCAAATTGTGATGAGTTTGCGTTCAAGTAAGATTAAAATAGTCAAGGAATCAAGAGACTGAAATATTTTGACTGTCAACTGAAGAGATACAAACATATATATTTTGATTTAATGTCGCATTTCTTTTTTCTCTGTATCTTATATCTTTATAGGCAAGTTGCATGACATACAAACTGAGATCAAGCGCAAAGACGAAGAGCTTGAAACACTTCAGTCCAGGGTCAAGACACTGGAACACCTGGTCAAGAAGAAAATCTCCTTCGCATGTGGTCATGATGTCATCCGAAGCATTGCTGAGCTCATCCCTGAATGCCCATATTGCAGCGAGCCAATTTCCTCAGTCGTTGACTTGCAGTAGGGACTTTACCCTCTTAATGCAAAGGAGTGGAAACCTTTTTAGGATAAATGTAAAGGATTGCTACCTTTAGATCTGAATACATTCAAACATAGTGATTGAATAGTTCTTCTGTTTAATAGTGGATCGTCGTGTTTTATTTTCAATGTAGTTATCCTCTCCAAAACGAAGAATGATCCGTAATATCACTCTCCCAAAGTGGATTTCCACTCCTGTTCATAACTATCGAGGGCATTGCAATTATAAGGGTTACCGCCTCTTGGTTCTCATCGCACGTGTAGAGGTATTACCACTAAATATTTTGAAGGCTGAGATTTCAATACCACATTTGTTTACCCATAGCGGTGCAACTTTAGTGATCAATATTAATTAAAATCATGGCTGGGGTAACTTGACAAAGGGTCCATTGAAACTACATGATTCGCATGTCCTCAAAAAAAGATTGACTTTAATGCCATTTCCGTAATGCACTAGTAATCATATTTAAAACATATGTCTTTGTTGAGTTCATTGTTATTATTCGTTTCGAGAACATGTAATTATATTTCAAAATTCACCATGCTAATTGCATAGTACGTGTTGTTAGGGCTCGTCACAAAGTTTGTCTGACCTAGCAACAACTGACGTTTGCAATAGGCATCCTGCCAATTGCTATACAGTCAATTATAATACTAGGTAAAAGGTATATAATATTGATTACATTTTGAAAATGTCCTATTGGCCTGACGTTGTATGAGAATTCATCGACGATTTATTTGTCTTTTCAACTGTGATAATGATCATAATTATTATAAAATATATTACGACACTATTTATCCCTGATCACTGAGCAGATTTCATGCCATTTGTACAATAAATAGCACGTTTGATTTTGAATCTCTTCTCTAAACGCAAAGGGCAAGACCTGCTTAAATAAACCACTTTTTGTAACACCATGTTTCCAAATCTCAATAACAAATAAAAAGAACAATGTTTATTATAACTAGGACAGGTTACTCCGTATGTTAAAGATACAATGTCCCTTTTGCAGCCAACATCAAATTCTGTAGAACTTTGCAGAAATTATAAATGTGTCATGTATGTCCTATCTGTGAAATTTAAACGTTCGCAGTGTCCTAATATTCAAATTATGCAAGGAAACCCGTTTACTTGCTAGACTTCACTGGCAGACAATATTGAGTAACTGACTAGCTTTTTTTCTTCTTTATACATAAAATGAGCTGTAAAGGGTACATGAGCATTTGTCTACATCAATAACCCACTTCTTGTAATGGCCAAATTTCAACTGACTGAATCTTTGCGCAGCATAAAACGTACGAACATTCGGTACAATGGTCTGAAAATCAGACTATTACTTACTGGCTCTTAAGTCGATTCAATAACTAATAGTCGTTATTTTCCCACTTAAAGACATTTTCAAGCCCCCCGTTTTTTAGGGAAGTTCTAAATTAGTATTATCTTTCAAATGCCGTTGGAATTTGACCTTTTCTTTTGTTTGGCTTGCAAATGGGACATAGTACCTTTAACAACAGTTTATCAGGTTGTTGCTCAAGTATAAGATGGTGTTGTGAATGTGAAACTTAGTATATTCATCCAGTGTGAGTAGTAGATAAACAAGCAGGATGCATTATATTCAGATCGAATTCAAATGTGGAGGAAAGTATCTCTCTAATCAATGTACTAGAATCCTTAATTTTCGATTTCCTTTTTATTTTGTTTGTCTGAATGGACATGCTATTAAAACTGAAAAGAAATCATTTATTAATATCGAAACAAGATGTACCCATATTTTAGTCATAATAATGCTTTGTTTTTTATGAAATAACTGAAATACCCTGATATGTAGGCAAGTCATTGCAGTTCTGGAGTGTTTCATTTTCCACAGAAAAATGCCTTTTCATTTCATTATGAAAATGAAAGAGTACGCTATTTTTTTATATTTTTTTTTATTAGATATCGTCAGAGATTACTATGAAAGTTTGTGTAACTTTTTCTTTGTTTTGTTTTGTTCGTTATGCAGTTACAGTTCATTACTTCAATAATGTGCTTTGTATTTTTCTTTCCTTTCTAATTAGATGAGAATTGTCCTATGTACTGAATGTTAAATAAGAGATTATAACAAAAATTATCTAAGATATGCAGATGAGCCCTAATGGCTCAAAATTCGTATCCAAATGTGCTTCTTTTAAAATTATGTTTGCTACTTTACAAAAGAGGAGGGGCAAAACGAAATAGCTCACGGTCATGCACTTAGTTCAACAAGGGACGATGTATGTGGCGGTGGATTGCTTGGCATCATGTTATGCCTTTTAACACGACATGGACGCAGCCATTTTAGATGTGACGTACCAAGTTATACGTGTATCATGCACCAAGCTTTAATTGGAAAGACTTTTTATTCAATAACAAAACGTTTCCTTTTCAATGAGGGAAAGTAATAGCCGAGAAGGTAAAACTACATTTGGTAAAATTGTGTTGATTGTTATTTTTTGTAATGATTGTAAACTATAAACAATTTAACATTATGTTGAGACGCACGTTTGTTTTTAATAAAAACCATTTTGAACTGATTTTAATTGATAAGTAATTTTGTAAACATAACTTTCATGTCAGTTTACTATAAGTATAGTATACACACAAACGTATAGTATATGACAAACATTTATCACAGGATCTCACATTATAAGTATTCGCTGCAGCTTGTCAGACCATTGTATGCTGAATACATAGTGTGCTTATGGTGCGTAAGAACAACAACAAAAAAGCCATTGTATGATAAATATCACACGGAAGCGTAAAGCAGTGCGTGCATGGTGGCAATTTCTTCATAGTTGTTATTGCGATAGACTGGGGAATTCCCGTAAACACTCAACGCACTGAACACGTTCCAGACAGCTCTTGGGAATTGCCTGTACTTGTATGCATGTATATGTGCCAGGTTTTGAAGCCGCCATTACTGATCAACAACAGACGTATTGAAAGAAGTCATTTTATGAAGCCAGTGACGCAACATTGGACAGATAGGAGAATAAAGCAAAGAACATGTAATTCATCCTTATTGCTCTATATGATTAAACTTGTCTTTGATCCGGATATATTTCCTTATGAACATATTTATAAGAGAGTGAGATAGAAGGGGGAGTGTGGTGGATAAGTATTTGTGTGTGTGTGTATGTTTATAATTTGATTAACTTTAAAGAAACTTTCAAAAATATATATTTACTTGTGTATTATTTGTTTTATAAAATGGGCCGAAAATCTTACTTAGCAAGGCCATAGATGTCTCCCGCAACCTTCATCCACTGTCTTCATCAGCTCGAGATTCGACCTCAAAACTTGGAACTCGACTTTGAGAAATTAGCTAGAGATATTTTGCTCAGCGTTCGCGCAAAGTGTGAGTCTTCGGGCTGGTGAAGACGCACTGGACAAATAGCGGGATATTTTGTAAAATAGTGGGATATTTTGCAAACTATCCCAAGATATCTTGGGATGATTATCCCAACCAAATATCCCGGTAATTGCAACTTCGGGCTGATGAAGATGCAAATTAGCTGGATAATTTTCGATCGGGATAGTTAAAATAGCGGGTTCATTTGGCAATCTCGAGCTGATGAAGACAGACGTATATTGTAAGAGCGCTATGTATAATGTTGTGTTATTGTATATTTGTGTTGTTATCACCAAAATGAACCCCATTCAGATGGTACCGTGCATATAGTAAAAAATAATGCACGATCACGTGATTCATTTTCACGCTTCTCAGTGGCTACATCCTTGATTGAACCCATTTTATAATGTGTGATAAATAACAAACGGACGCGTAAGCAGTGCACGGTCTGAATTTCTTACCAGTTGGTATTGCGCAATGGTGGGGAATCCCCGTGAACACTCTACGCATTCAATACGCTGCAAATAGCTATTTGTATGCATGTATATGTGCCAGGTATATGAAGCCGCCATTACTGATCAACAACAGACTTAATGGAAGTCATTTTATGAAGCCAGTGACGCAAAATTGGACAGGGAGGAGAAGGAAGCAAAGAACATGTAATTCATTCTTATTTTATGTGGTGCGTGTAATGGATTGATTTTAAAGAAACATGAAAGAGAGAGAGAGAGGGGGGAGAATTTGATATGCGCATTGGTGTGGGTGTATAGACAAGTGTGTGTATAATTTGCATTTATTTTGTTAATAGAAACATGAAAGAGAGAGAGGGAGAGAATGGTTATATGCACCTGGGGTGTATGACTAGATAAGTGTGCGTGTGAGATAACGCCCGCGTGTGTGTATTATTTCCTGTATTTCAAAGAAGCACGAAAGAAACTTAACTTGCATGTTAATTGTATGAATAGATATTAATCGGATGAGTGAATAAGTGCCTAAGTTCAATTTTCATTCAAATGTAAAATAAGATGTAACTTTAAAAAAGAAAATGCGGATAGGTTTTCCAATTTCAACTATTGGTTACTTTTAAAACAATTTTTTTTTAATGAAATTAAAAGAAAAAGAAAAAGAGGAAGTTCTTCATGAATTTCCGTTTATTTATTAGCCGATGAGAACAAACTCCTGATGGATTCCAAATTGAATGTATACGCATTTATAGAGCCAGTAAGAAATGAACTGATCATTTTGAGTTTTATATATTTTCAGTCATATACATGTATATTTGATCTTCTCCAGAACTAGAATGTTATTTATGGATAACCAAATTGTTAAGGCCTACAGAAGGGATGTTGGATTAGGAGTTAGAGGAATAGAAAAAGGAATGTGAAAATGATGTTTCTATGGTAAGAAGCCTCACTAGTACAGGGTACAACAGAATGGTGAACAAAGGTTAAAGAAGTTCAATAATTGTACACGGTGAGGAACCTTATTCACGGATTGTTAGTGAATAGTGGGCGTATAACTGAGTACAATAACAAGAGAACTGCCTTCACACTGCCTTGGCGAACGTCGGTCAAACGACATAGGAAGTATGCAATGGTATAAGGAGTAGATAAGTTTACAAGTGAATAATATGTCAAGTATTTTAAGAAATCATCATTAATCGATCTTAGCCAATGCTTGCTCCATATTAATGGATTATTTGTGAAAGGTCTCATTTTATCTCGTTAAAAACGATATGTTTTAACAGGATGAATAATAAACGAATATGATTATCAACCTTGATTAATCCTTGCTTCAAATGGCATGAAACTAAAAAGAGTGGATTGATCTGCAAACGTTGATAACTACAAACCTCTCCGAACATAGACTTCTACCCTCTCTTTATCTCACCCGTTCTCAATCTATACAGTACATGTTTCTATTTCTTTTAACATTCTTCCTAAATATCTATCTTATTTGTTTTCCCATTTCTGCCCTCTATTTAGCTGTTGAAGGTTAACACAAATGGAAACCCCTATAAAATCAGGTTTCCGTGTCATCCGAGGACCTGATTGGACTTATAAGAACCAAGATGGCGGAAAGGGATACGCAGGAACGGTTCTGAGACTACACGATGAACCTCAACCACATTTTCCAAAACTCTCGGTACTCGTTCAGTGGGACAATGGAGATAAAGGTCTCTACCGGGCTGGCTATGACCAGGGTTTCGATCTCAGGATCATTGATACAGCTAATGCAGGTAGTTCCAAATATGGTTACTAATACTTTTGTTAACCCAGGGAAGACTCATCCGTTTCAATACTGTTCTCCGTGAGGGCCCTGCAATTATTACGCCACCAATCGCAAGGTACCCATTTACACCTGGGTGGAGAGTGGCAAATATGGATTATTGTCTTACCAAAGAACGTTAGTGACAGGCTAAGATTCAAAGTCGAACCCTTGGATTAACAGTCAATTAAATTAACTATTACTATACCACGACACCTCGACATTTATTGATTTGTTGATATGATTCGTACCTCTCACCAATTACATCAATGACAAATTGCGTTTTATACATAAACTCATGCCCGTTACAAATTTATATTTCTGGCACAGGTCAAACTAATAAAATTCCGCCTGAATGCCATCTCAGCGATCAAAGCACCCAAGCATCCAGCGATCAATTTATCTTCCTTACCAGGAACTATGACACACCTGGATCGAGAAAGACATTTTAACCAAATGCCATGTCAAACGACACAATCATCACAAATTATTTTTGAGTATATTATATAGTCTTCTTTATAATATAAAGTCAATCGAATGAAGAAATATTCCATCGTGTCCTATGGATAATATGCCGGATACAACTACTACAATTGCCAATATTCCATTTTAGATTTCAACCAAAGCTGGGTTCCAGCGTTTCATATGCTCGATAAAGGGAGCAAACAAACATAATATGTGGTCTATAAATGTAATTAATTAGTAGCTGTATTACATTGATATGATTATTTTGCAATGTGATGATATAAGGGACTTTTAGTGGACTGCTACGTGTCACGTCCTTTTAAGGTTTGCACGTCGACATAGTAGACTTCCTTTTAAGGCACTGGCCAGGTACACGTAGCAGTCCACTATGTCGACGTGCCAATCTAAAAGTCCCTAATATTGATGACGATGGGTTTATATTGCATAACGCCTGTGTCCGCTTTTAATGGGCGCTCATAGCCCTTGCTGTACAGTGTCTCGCAAACTTAAAGTTCTTGGTCAGTGTTACGATATGGTCAAATTAAGGTCAACTTGAGATTATTTTCCATTAGTCTTTGTTGACATTGGTATTTTTTTTTCTTCTTTGTATTAGTGTGTCATCCAAAGGTCTGGTGTGACGGATGTGACGTTGATGAGATTAGGGGGATGCGATGGAGATGCACCGAGTGCTACGCCTTTGACCTCTGTACCACTTGCTACATGAATGACGAACATGATCTCAGTCATATATTCATGAGAGTGATGTCCTCACACAAAACATCCAAGGGGTATGCACTTGTATATTACACTCCACATTTACAGGTATATTGTGGGATTTGGGTGATGAAAGACCAAGAAATCGGCTATTACTACGGGCAATTTAGGGAGAAATGGCATTTTGGTCATCATAATATATCAGGTTTTTGAAACAGTACAACATCACTCTTCCTGTTTGTACATCTCTTACTATATATATCAAGCTTGTCTTACACTAGAACGATCTTATCTAGTTCCACTTATCTACATCGAGTTTGTCTTCTCTGCGTGCCATATCTTGTTATAGAACGTTTAATTGCTCATAAAAGCGGAGTGTATTATACGTAATTTGACAGTCGTTAGTGTCGTTTAGAAATGGGATTATGATGTTTTTTTGTTTTTTTACCCCATTCTAAAATCAGTTGAGTTCCAACTGTCAGAGTGTACATTGGTTTGATGAATTACATTTGAAATTACTGGTATTGTGTTTTTTTTAATGCCGATAAAAGAAAACCTCCGGGGGCCAGTAAACTCGAAACCATCATAAGTCTAAGTTCAAAGATTTTTCAAAGAAACTCGTGTTAAATCTTTAACACATTGCAATGGGATGTCCACAAAGTTAGACTTATGACGGATTCATGATACAGCCCCTACAGACCAATAAGAATGTTTATTAAACATGTTTGAATCTTAGTTAGTGTCTTTGAAAATCAGACAATCGAAGTAAGACCTAAATTTACCAATATTCCGTTGCTACAAGTTGACACATAACAGTTTCCAGCGTTCGATATTGATTTTTTAATTGATGCAGTCCTAAGATGCTACCAAGATCATCATCTCCTCGTCTTGCTCTTAAAGGAAGCTTTGCCGGAGCGAAGGTTGTCAGACATCCCCAGTGGCACAAGAGACTTGAATCAGGTACGTCCTGATATCTTCCACTCTGTGAAGTAAAAAAAAAGAAGATATATACTCTCCATAGAGATATTGGCAATGCGCATCAACATGTAAAGTGGCTATCATAATTATTTAATCAAAAGGGTTCACCTCGCATGTCTGTTACATAATTATAACCAGATGAAATCTCCAAATAATTGCATTTGGCGACAGAAATGAAGAATAATCAAGGAAGTCTCTATGCAAACGATATCCATCAGACCTTTTATTTTATTTCCTCCTAGATAAGCTACTCGGGACAGTAGTCAGACATGGACAGACACTTGAGGATAAAGCCAATGTTCGAGCAGCGGTTGAGTTCTCTTCTGGGCGAGAGAGGGTAGACCTCATTAAAATCTTATGTACACTACCAGGTTCAGGAGGTTTTGTGTATGCTGGACACCTAGCAAATCTAGGTGAGAATAGTAATGTCTTAGAGTGCTTAGAGTTTAAGAATTAAGATAATTTATTCTATATCGTATGCCTCCAAGTATTTGTATATACGAGGTAGTCCACAAAGTCTGCAACACCTGAGATCTGCAATTTCAAAGACACCATTGACTAATGTGATTGATTTCTGTTACAACAAATTTTCCGAGTAAAATGACACCAAGATTATTGGTGTTTGGGTAAGGCGTTTTGATTCTACAGATATTTTGTGAGGCAATATTTTTTCAAACTTTGATACTTTTACAACCGGCAAAATGCTTGCAGCCGTGAGAAATGTGCGCATGACTGCTTCCCTCACAACCAGCGAAGATGAGAAACGCATTTCCGTCCCGTTAAAACAGATGATTGTATGGCAAGCCGTGAAGAGGTCGCTGAAGTTGCAGATCGCAGGTTCTTTGGGGGTTACTCTGCCTACCTCTAAGTATGGTATCAGGGGATAGAATATATTTTTAAATCATGTAAATAGAACAGGAAAGATATGGTCATTTGTATAGTCATAAATATCCATATCATCATCATCATCATTGGAATTGAGATTTGTATTACCACTATCGCTTATTGGGTTGTGAAACATGTAAACAAAAGAAAAAATTAGAAGAAAAAAAATAGATTTTTTCGTTGAGACATGTAGAAGAAGAAAGAGCTAAGCTACATAGAACAGATTTGTTAACCCTTAGTTGTTCGCTAATCATAGGGGATCTGGAGCCAGTGAATGAAGGAGACAACGTCCTAGTAACTGCCACTCCTGCAGAATTGGAGGAACTCCACAAGCGCAGAGGGTTGTGGCAGCCTGTAATGGCCAAAGTGAGTATAAGTCTATTTCACTTTGGCCATTTTTAGTCCTTCCAGACAACATTTTGAGGCTGCAAAATGTTAGCTTTTACTAAAAAATAATACATTATAATTTAATATTTCAAAAAGTAATTCGTCCATGTTTTGCCATTCAGATACATGATGAACTTGATAATAAAGAGGGAAAAATATCCTTGTTTTTTCTTTGTAAATTCAGTAAATGTATATCCCACCGCTGCCACATGTTAGTAAACTACAGTCATACCTGTCTTAGTGCCCCCGCTCTATAAAGGCCACCTGGCTGTAGTGGCCATCTATTTTGTTACCCTCGAGAACAAATTGTATGTTGTAGAACCTGTCTATAGTGGCCATTTTGTCTCTTTCCCTCGTTTGGCCTCAATAGACAGGTTTGATAGTACATTGAATTTAGTTTGGAGAGAAATATTTTACATACTAGTGTTTCATGCAGGTATTACTCATGGTAACAATCGTGTTCATTTTACATGGAAAAGAAGATTTCCTTTCTTACCCAATCTAGTCCAATCCATAGAGAATCTGGTATAGTGCCTTTTTTGCAGTTGCAAAGTGTTTCACAATGTGCTCCACGACGCAGTATAAGGACAGTTTAAACTATGATTTTAAAAAACTTCAAAAACACCACTGAAACCGGTTTCGCAAAAACCTGTTTAATAAGCAGGAACAATTCTAGTTTAACTATTTGGTTCACAGCCAATCAAATACTGCAAGCAGCCCATATCAATTACTGTAAATTGCAATTTCTAAAAGGATGGAATGAAACGGGGACCTTACCTACTTGATATCATCATATGGTGCACTAGTATTAACAATCTTAATATTCGCTTTCAATTATTTTTTTATGAGATCAACATTAAATTAATATATAGATGTGAGCAAATACACCCTTTTAAAATTTCAGTGAACGTTCCTCTATATATCTCTCCACCCCCCCCCCCCCCCCCCCCCCTGGTAGTCTAGCCGGGGAGACCACCCCGACTTAACTGTAACTTTCAAACTAAATGCAGATAATGAATCGGCCAATTTGTACGGTTACTCTCTCCATCTATAAATAGACTGTTCGCAAGAAGGGATTTGTGAATAGAAGAACGAATACTGGTGACTTCACTGTGACTTTCCATGACAGCCAAGAAACCTTCACGATGAATTCTGCAGCTCTAAGGAAGGTAACAAGGACATAATCAGCTAGTCTTGCTTAAATCTAACCGACTATAAACATGCTTGTAATATTTTTCTTGATAAATAGGGCCTAATTGTAAAGATTTCGTGGTACGGTGGTTCAGTAACCAGACAGGTTACGGGGTTTGAATCCCCACCGCAGCATTGAACGCCCTTTGGCAAGAAATTAATCTCCATTTGCCCCACTCGACCCAGATGAGGTAACTTCCTTGGCAGGAATTCATTCCTTAAAATGCTAGAGCGTCATAATGGCAGCCATGGTAAAGCCATGATAATAATTTAGGAGCGCCAGAAGTGTCAAGTCTGACAGACATGAGCGCTAAACAAAGGACCCACTATAATCATTATTATCCTTCTTACAAGTTTTCTTAACCTTATTATAATTTTTAAAAAGACTGTTACTATTATCAATGTTATTATATTATTGTTATTATTGTTATTTTCATTGTAATAATTCTTTTTTTTGTTTTTGCTATTTTTGTTGTTGTTATTTTTATTAAAAAGTTACAAAATCTACGGGGAAACATCAGCATTAATATTTTTCTTGATATCATGAGTATTCTTACCATTTTCATTGCTTTTAGATTCATCCATTGGGTCTTGGTCAGCTTGTCCGTATTAGTGATAATATCGAGATGGTCAAGAGATTACAGTCTGGACATGGTGGATGGACAGCAGCTATGAAAAAGGTGACTTCTGTCTAGCTATTTTAGCTTTAGAATACGGTTTTCGTTCAATAATTTTAGTAATGTTTGACGGATTTTAATGAAATTTGATATGGAGGTACATGGTATCAAAATACAGCCTAAGTTCGATTTCGGAGTATGTAAGTCAAAGGTCTATGGTCATCGATCATTTAATATGCGAAAATACCTAATCATACATGTATATACAAAAAATCTGAAAGGAATGTACACGGTTTCAAAAGACAGCCTAAGTTCGATTTCGGAGTATGGAGGTCAAAGGTCATAGCTCATCAACTATTCGATATATTGCAAAAATACCCAAGTTTTTTTTCCGTTCGATAACTTCAGTAATGTTTGACGGATTTTAATGAAATTTGATATGAAGGTACATGGTATCAAAATACAGCCTAAGTTCGATTTCGGAGTAAGTAGGTTAAAAGTCAAGTCATAGCTCATTAGATATGCAAAAAAAAACATATTATGTATCCGAAAATGTGGCTGCCGTTCGATAACAGGCCTAATATTGGCAGATTTTAATGAAATTTGATATGAAGGTACACGGTATCTAAATACAGCCTAAGTTTGACTTCGGAGTACGTAGGTCAAAGGTCATAGCTCATTTAATATGCGAAAATACTTAATTGTTTATGGGAAAAGTTTGTCTTTATTCAATAACGTAAGAAATGTTGTTGAGTATGTACACCAAATGTCAAAGGTTACAACTCATCAAATATGCAAACATTTCTAAATACTAGTATAGGCCATTTGTACCCAGCTAGGGGATGCTACACTTTGCATTGACTTGTTTTAATCTATCTACCTTCAAAATACGAGAAAAAAAATTATGTAGCCCAATAACCATGATGATTATATTCCTGTTTTAGACCATCGGTGCGGTTGGAAAGGTGGTAGAGATTGACGGATCTGAAATTCGTGTCAAAATCAAGGACAATCAAAAGTTAATTTTCAATTCCGCAAATCTGACTCCTGAACGGATTCGTGCTCCTAAACCAGAAAATGTGAACTGTGAAAAAAAATTGCGTGGTAAGTTTTAAAGATGAAGTTGAGTTCCGGTCATGCGATTGCATTATGAAAGAAAAGGTGTGGAATGGATAAGAAACAAAGTTGATCATATAGCATGCAAGGTTCTGGAGTCATCAAAATCGTAATAAATTTGGCCCAGTCTTGGTAAAGTAACAAGCACCTGTCATTAGAAAGATGTATATGGGACTACACAAATGGTGTCGGACCTACTTACCTTGATTTCCTTATCTTTCTTTGCTCATTACTCACTCAGCCAGTATACATTTTCTACCAAATTGTTTGGCAAATTACATTTATTTGTAATCTTGAAGATTCAGTGTAAGTTTCTTTGAGAATTAATTTTCTTTTTTTACCAGAACTCAAGTTTATCTTTAAGTAAAAAAAAAAAAAAAAAAAAGTGTGCCGGTCAAATCAAGGTTCTCCATTTTTAATAGTTGATTACTATTATGAATCCCCCCAAAAAGGGAAATAAATAAATAAATGAATGAATAAATTAATAGTTTTATATAAAGAAATGAGTATAATTGAAAGGCATTAGTTCCTTGTAATTCATATTTTGATAATATTTTTCTAGAAGGAATCATCATCGCGTTTAGGAACAATCCGATATTTCTTCATACAGTAGTAAATAATTATTTGAATTCAAAGATCTGTGAATGAGAAATGGTGGGAAATAGTGGGGCAGAACGATACGGTTCGAATGCATATCCAAAATTTGGTATAAGGCTTGACAAAAATGCATGATTAGAGACGCTTTTATTCAATACTTATTTATATCATCTTTAATATTATGTAGTAGGAACGGACTTGTGGAATCGTCTGCTGGCTTTGTGCATAGAAACTTCTTTCCATAGTTATACACGTCCCTCTAAGTCAGACCCCAGTTTTCTCTTCAATTTTTACATCGTTTAGGTTTATGAAAAATGAATGAGGTACATGTGTAGTGTGTTAACGTTGGGGAAGGCTCTTGACTTTCATTCGAAAGGTTCTGGATTCAATACTTACTCGCTTTTATCCTTGATCAAGGTGTTTTGCCCTCAGTGTCCCTCTTGACTCAGGTATATCTAATGGATACCTGGCAATGATGGGGTCAAAGAACTTCTGTATTTTTATTTTTATTTTTTCTTCTGAATTTAAAATTATTATCATCAAATTCATTATTATTTACACTATTTGTACTGTAATTATAATTACTTTTATTTTTATTATCAGTAATAATTATAATAATATTGGATTCTTATATAGCGCACGTATCGACCTTGCCCTCAAGGCACTCCAACATTACCCGGCTATGCTAGGCTGCCGATTTTGACGCTCACAGCATTTGAAGGAATTCCTTCCTACCGGTACCCATTTAACACCTGGGTGGAGAGTGGCAAATGTAGATCAATGTCTTGCCAAAGGACATTAGTGCCGCGGCGGGACTCGAACCGCGGACCTTGTGATCGGCAGTCCGGCGACGTATAAGTAGTACTTATATCATTAATTGTATAGTATGTATTTATTATCATGAACATCATAATCATCATTAATATGTTCATAATTGTTATCATTATTATTTCTTTTACTATAAAAAAAATGTGAAAGAGCTAATGTACTTTGACTATCATTATTACTTTTGTTGAATAATTATTACCATTATCATTAATTTTATTACCATCATCATTATTAACATTATTTGTACTCAAATTATAGTTACTAGTATTTGTACTATTATTATCAGTAGTAGTAGTAGTAGTAGTAGTAATATTTATATCATCAATTGTATTATATGTATCATTATCGTCATCAACATCATATTCATTAATAATTTATTTATTATTTATTTATTATTATTATTAATATTACTGTAACTATTATCATCATTATTATTTATATTCTTAACATTTTATTACAATTATTCCTTTGCCTCTAGGTCTCTCTCGGGCCATGCAGGATCCTGAATGGAAAATCGTGATTGCTGCAAAAGCAGGTGATATCAAAGAGATGGAGCGTATCTTGGCTATACATCCAGAATGGGTTAGTACTAAGGGTCGGATCTAGAATTCTGTAAAGGGGGAAGGGGCAAAAAACCTTTGAGTAGCAACAAGAAAAAGGGTCATCAGACTTTGGCGCTGTATCTTTGTTTTCAAATTCTGTAACAAGCAACGAAATAAAAGAAGAAAGAAGAAAGGTAAGATCATTTCAAAACTGGGACACAACTTGGGATTAGCTGTGTACATATTAGGTATGCCACGTGGAGGTAAAGTGAGACAATGGGGAGTCTTGGGCTTGATCTCGTTTTCCTTAAAGAGAAGGTTCATTGATTTAAAAAAACTAACTTTAATGTCATTATTGCAAAGGTGACACTTTGATTGGCCAAGGTTATTAAAAGCCAATGCTTGGAAACATTCGAAGTAATGATTATTAACAAATACAAAACGCTTAGATACAGCCCCGACATAGCACCTGAAAAGGCTCCCCGATCGCTGCTGAGATATGACGTCACATGTTGAACATGATGTGCACAAGCAGACGATGTCCCATGACATCTCACACAATTTCAGTACCTGTTTTGTCATCTTTTCTTCATTTATTTCTCTTACTTCAATACCCTCAGGCGAAATGTTTAATCTATTGCCTCACTCTAAACCCCGCGCATGGTATTATTTGATGAAAAATAAAAGGATTTAAAAAAAAAAAGGACTCCGTCGCTTATAAACAAAATAAGACGCCATTGTATTTTCAGCTGCATACACCGCGGCATGTTCGGCGTTTCAAGAGGGAACAAATGAAGTCCAAGCTATCATTCCGGAGGTTTTTTAATTTGAAAGTGTGGTTTCTTTGATTGTTCATTAACCCCTATCCTGTGTATTTACAAACATAAGAATTAAGATATCAGAATGGGGGTCATATTCCTTTTTGAATGGTGTAAAATTCTATCACATTTATATACACTAAACTCATTATAAATTGAGAAATAAAAGCATTGCAATTATGTTCATTCTGTATGGGATGTCGTCTGCTTGGGCAGGGTTGGTTCATATTGTGACGGCATTCAAACATCGTTATTTTTTCCGGCCAATCTCTCGCATATCCCAGATGCTATGAAGGTTGTTTTATTTGTATTTTTATAAATCACCCGATATTTAGTTGACCTAAAAACTTTCATGATGGCCATCTGTTAGCTATTTGCCATATTTGTGATTTTCTATGAACCCGCACTTTAAACGATATTACATTCCCATCAAATATTTTCTCTGTCTGTTTGCATCTAGATTCATTACGAGCACGAGCCTGGCTGTTCGCTGTTAGTGTTCTTTGCGGGTAGCGGCGATGTTCACAAGGTGAAGTTCCTCCTTGAGAGTGGGGCCTTTACTGAGTGCCTTGACATGAACGGCTGTACGCCACTTTTCCATGCAACAAAAGCGTAAGATATTCTAAGGTCTTTCAAAGATACAGAACGTATTTTTATAAAAAACTAATGGTAATTTGTGTTGCCAACATGTAATGCTAAAACCCGAATCTTTCAATGCCTCATGCAAAATCAAACGAAAAAGTCAATCTCCATCACCCACATTAATGTAACAATATCATGAACATGAACAGTTTATGTTTTCATGTAATCAGTGAAATAACATATCCCGCATGTTTTTTTGCTCCAAGTCTACAAGCCTATTTACACACATCCTTTTGAAAAAGCTTCAAAACAAAAGGTTATCTCATATCTCATTTTCTTTACAGAGCATTTTCTAATCTCCCCCTTAGCATTAATGCTATTGAGGAATGGAAATTTAATAGAATTCTTGTTAAATGCGCCAACAAAAAGAAAAATTATTTTGACGTTGTTAAAATTATGTTAAGATGTGTGTAAATAGGCTTGTAGACTCGGAGCAAAAAAACATGCGGGATATGTTATTTCACTGATTACATGAAAACATAAACTGTTCATGTTCATGATATTGTTACATTAATGTGGGTGATGGAGATTGACTTTTTCGTTTGATTTTGCATGAGGCATTGAAAGATTCGGGTTTTAGCATTACATGTTGGCAACACAAATTACCATTAGTTTTGTATAGAAATTTAATAGAATTCTTGTTAAATGCGCCAACAAAAAGAAAAATTATTTTGGCGTTGTTAAAATTATGTTAAGATGTAGTAAACAAAATTCTCACATGTACCTTTGTTATTTCAATGATATACCTTCAAGTTTAATTAATATTTACGCTGTTGGTCATAATGGTGGAATAATTATTTTTACCCCAATTTATGGAATGATTTCGACAATGATTTATTTCTAATAGATCTAGATAATAGTATACATTCTCAGATTTTATTGAATAATAATTTGTGAGTGTTTGTTTTGCGTGACTGCTAAAGCATGTGTGTGCTACTAGGCTAATCAGCTAGGGGACCTACGTCCTTAAGTCATAACTGACATTAATGCCTCACAAAAGGGCACTAATATAGCACATCGACACAGTTTTGATCATGGGGTCTCACAGTAACGAGGCCATTGCTTAGCCACTGAATCATGACTGTACGCAGCGGTTGCTAGGGTACGCGGCCGCCCCCACAAATCCCCGAAAACGAAGAAAATGCAATAAATTATCAAAAATTCATTGCATTTTCCCCCGGCCCCCGACAGGAAAAAATCTTCTGTAGGGCAATGCATTATGGTTTAAGGCATGGCCACACAGAGGAACTTTTCCTGTGGGGGACCGGGGGAAATTGCAATGAATTTTTGATAATTTATTGCATTTTCTTCGTTTTGTTGGTTTTATGGGGGCGGCCGCGTACCCTAGCAACCGCTGCGTACAGTCATGATTCAGTGGTTAAGCAATGGCCTCGTTACCGTAAGGCTCCATGATCAAAATCGTGTCGATCAGCTATATCAGTGCCCTTTTGTGAGGCATTAATCCTCATTACTGTCAATTATGACTTAACCCTTACTGTACTGGGCTATTTTGAGCACCCACTGACTGGGGGGGGGGGGCCTGGGAGCCCCCCCCCCCCCCCCCTATGATCTCGGCCGTCGATTGTCCGATGAACACACAAATTTGCATGTTTGTAGATATTTACGTAAGGAACAAGATGGTATAATTAGTTTTTTCTGAATATGCAAATTTTTGTCGTAAGCCTAATTAATTATGCAAAATGCGCTAATTTTATGCATTTTACAGAAAACGTGTCAAACTCCACTTTTTGAATGTTGAAACTCATTATTCATATGAAACTTCTTTTCTAACACAAAAAAGTTATTTTAATGTAATTAATAATGATAATTTATGCAAATTTTGATGGATTTTTTTTGTGTGTGTGGTTTTTTTGATGACATGAGCATACTAATTGTTATGTAACGCCTTACAGGTATATCCGATTTTGACGAAAATGGTATTAAAATGTGCGTAAGACTTGAGGGGAAAAAGTCATGAAATGACAATTCAAAATTCCAAGCGGTTACGGCGTAATCTCCGAAAATGTCGAGGGGGGGCCTCCGAGGCCCCCCCCCCCCAGTACAGTAAGGGTTAAGGACGTAGGTCCCCTAGCTGATTAGCATAGTGGCACATAAATGCTTTAGCAATCACGCAAAACAAACACTCGCAAATTATTAATCAATACAATCTGAGAATGTATGCCATAATCTAGATCTATTAGAAATAAATCATTTTTAAAATCCTTCCCTTAACTGGGGTAAAAATATTTATTCCACCATTATGACCAACAGTGTATTTGTCAGTATGTTTTTATTGTGCATTTGGACCTTTTTTTGGTTAACATCCTTGAATATTTGATAATATTCAATATTCAATATTTAATATATATTAGTTCAAGTGAACTGATATGATTTGTTAATTCCATAAAGGCACTAGCGGGGTCTACCCACTTGACTGAAGGCCCGCAAGACCGAATATGAAAAAGGTGCCACGAGACAGCGCGTGTAAATAATATGCCGTAAGCTATCTATCTGGGACAAATTGCGGCTGCGTATATTTGACATTATTCATATCACTAATAATGTACAGTTCACAAGACAATAAATATATCATTATAGAGATATATTGCTCACAGATTCATCTTGGCAATTTTTGTGTATGGATCATTGCAGGTGTTGTCATGTAATTTGCTGATCTGTGTTCAAAATGACCTGTACAAAAATGCTCTGGGTGATTTAAGTTTGTTACATCAGACAATCAATATGGTCAACTTATCATAACAATGAAATGACATAACTAATTATGATGCGATTCGCTTGATTAAATGAAAAGTGAGCCTTTCGTTTTCAGATTTGAGATGATTAATCACAAGTTTACATTTTTTTGTGTATACCCGATTTATGTTTTAATATAAAAAAAATTGTTAATATATTAAAAATTTACAGGCCCGGAAATTGCGCTTTTTACCTTTATATGCCTAGGGGCCGATACAAATATATTTTAATCATTAGGTGAAGGGTCATCAGCACCAAAAATTACTTCTTCTTTTTAAAATTAAAACCCAAATGTTTGTACGCAAGCAATAATGTATATCGTATAATTGCACACGATATAAGGCTTTCGGTTTCACGGGTCTCCGGTCAACTGGGCTGTAGCCCCCCCCCCCCCCCCCCCCCACACACACACACACACACACACACACGCACTATTCCCGGTAGCTTATTCAATTGCAGAGTAATTTTTGTCCAGAATGCCTGTGAAACTTACTTAATATATTATCTTTTATCCACTCCATTTCTTGAATGTAACGGCCGACTTTTTAAAACTTGTTTAGCCATTATTTTTGTATTCATAATTTTCCTAACTTTTTGATTGTCATTTTATGAATCCCTTTACCTCAACATAGTGCAGTTCAGAGTTTGCTATTGGTCGAATTACATCAGCTTCACCCACCTCAAATTGCCAACAAGTTTTTTTCATTTCAAACCCTTTCATACTGTTGAATAAATAAACAATGTTTATTAAGTGAAACAAATGCTTGAATGAACAGTACAACAAGTCAACAAGTCGACAAGTAATTGTCAATATGTACAAGAAGAATAAATGGTTATAAACTTTATTCTGCGTTCCCTGTTTGGAGACTTCAATAATTATTTTCGGGTAAATATATCTGCTCTTAATGGCACAATGCACTGCAACATATTGGACTCCAATTGTCCAGTGATTTTTGTGCTTTCTGCCCATGTATAAGTTGTAATCAGCTGTTCCGGGTTATATAAATGATCACCCGTCCGTTTTCTTCAAATACTCATTCCAAACGGAAGCAACAAATACGAAGTTGTGGAATATCTTCTAGATCAAGGGGCTGATGTGCATGCGGTCAACTGGCAAGGCTATACATGTCTCCATTTGGCATGTCTTCAAGGTTTCTATCAATGTGCACATTATCTGATGATGCACGGTGCAGACTTGAACCAAAAGGTAATATATCATGATTGAAGTAATATCATTGACACATGAAAAGTAAATTAAACAAAATTCAGGATCGTTGTAACGTATGTGGGAGATTTTTTTTTACTTCATAGTTTGATACTCCATTAAAGAAAATTATATAACGACGGCTAGAAATTATTATCATAATACTATCTTGCAATTTTATTTAAACAGTGACAAATCTGCATTCTTCTTAAACTGTTTGTGTCATCGATTACAATAGTAGCGAGTTATTTTTAAATTCCAACCCATATTTTATAGAGCTTACCTGCAAAATCGACTACCTATCTCTATTATTAGTCTGTTCTTGTAATTTTTTACTTTCAAAACAGTAACAAATTGCAGCTGTTTGGCAATTGCCATATTGAAAAGCTATCGTTTCAATTTCAATATCAACTGCTGATATCGCAACTTATTCAAGCGTTATTTGTGCAGTCAGTGATTAAATTGTGTTGACTGGCTCAAAACCGATCAGATTGCAGGGATTTCCTAACCTCTTTTAGTGAAGAGTTCTTAGATGATAAACATTGCAACTATTAAGAATATAAAATACTGTCACTATCATTTCATGAAAATGGGTAAATTTAATACTAAAGTGTATAGGCAACAGTTTATTTCACTTAGTATGAGACATTTCAAATTCTAATTATTCTTACTATATATATATATATATGCCTTGGAATGTCTTTGCAATAGGGCGAGAATAATATTACACCTGTACACCAATCAATAACTGGAGGAAGAATCATAGTGGACCTCATCGTGGAAAGAAAGGAAGCAGATCTGAAAGCCGTTTCAAGTGATCTATTATCTTCCATGCATCAAGCTGCTGGCTTTGACAAAACATAGTGCGTGGAGTTCATTTATTCAGTTTTCCAAGACGATCCAATGAATAAGACATATTAAATGAGCTTCAGAATTCAGCCGGGGATACAAACATATTCATTTTAGCAGATCTTGGTTCAGAGAATAATTATCTTTATAGTTAGCTCTGTTATACAAGGTCATTTGAAGAAAAAAATGTATAAACTCTATCAATTGTAGTTGATGTAAATTTATCTTACATAAACAAGAACAGTTTTATAGAGATCTAGGTGCTAGATCTAGCACCGTTAATAATAGCAATTATACAAATGGAAGTGTCAATCAAATTAAGTGTCTCTTAAGCAAAAGGGAAACTCCCCTTTCCTCTTCCTTTTCAACGGGTTGATGTATCAATTCATTATCCCTTTTTCGATTATTCTCCATGTCTTGATCACAGTGTCATGACTAAACTCCTGGACAAAATACCTAGACTGGTGGAAGCAATGGATGAAAATGGCAGATGTCCTCTCTATTCAGCTGCTTCCAAAGGTTGCCGTGATGCTGCAGAACTATTGATCAAAAAGGTAAAAAGCCAGATGGTTAAAGCGTACCGCTACACATACGACCCGTCTGAGATATGATTTTCAAGAAATCTCATTTAAATTAGCCATAGAACTTTGAACGAACATTATCTTTCTCACTTAAGTTCTTAAAATCATATGAATGCACTACATTAAAAGTTCGGTAAAGGCCCAATCGACTTTAAATCATATATAATCTAACGACCAGTCCGGTGTCATTTAGTGAATCGGAGCCGACGTTAATCGTTCCTCCTACAATAAAGCTTTTACTCATAAATCAATTATATTGTTTACATGACTCGTCAATTTCACTTGTTTGAATTATAATATCGACTGCTCTTGCAAATTCTTGTAAAATCAGATCGTAGTCGGATCGTAAATTTAGTGTGCGCTAGCTAGGTTTAAATTGGATCAGCACTCCTGCAATGCAATATTTGCAACATTAGTCCATTTAATCATGATTTTTCTTTACATTTCTGCCGACAGGGACGCTGTAATGTGAATGTAGTTGATATAGTTGGATCCTGTCCTCTTGCTGCAGCCATATTCTTTCAGAATTTCCATGTAGTGGATGTCTTGGTGACGCATGGTGCAGACATCAACCTTCCAAACAATGTTGGAAAAACGTCCTTGCAATTTGCCGTCGATGTCCATGCAACTCGAGGACAAGACATGAAAGAAGGGCCATTCATGGCCGAGGTATGACATAAAGTGAGAATATATCACCGAGGTGTAAAGCAAACTGAAAGTACATTTATATTAATAATAATAATAATAATAATGGTGGCTTCTTATATAGCGCATATGTCCGTCACGTTCTGACGCTCCATGAGGTACGAAGCAAACTGAGAGTATATTGCCGAGGTATGAATTAAAGTGGGTAGAGATCACCGATGGATAAAATAAACTGAGAATATATTACCCAAGTATGAGACAAACTTGGATTATTGGCATGAAACAAAATTGAATTTGTTTTACTAAGGTTAGAAACAAACTGAGGAAATATTACTGAGGTATAACACAAAAGTGAGAAAATATAACCAAGGTATGAAACATACTGAAAATATGTTACCGAGTATGAAAAAAACCGAGAATACATTACTGAGGGATTAAACAAAATGAGATTTGAGAATACATTACACGTACCTCTAAAAACCCACGTTTATCACCCAAAATTGTGCAAATTGGCAGGCTACTTTTTGGAAACGAATCTTGATTTTTTTTAATAAACCATCAATGAAAATTAAATGACAGTATGACAACTCGTGGTGCTCTAACGACCCCTTTTTTGTTTACAGATGAAGATGAAATGGGGACACCTTGGCATTAAGACGAACTCAGATGCTCTCCTTGCCTTCCTTGTCTCTCACGGTGGTGACCTGAATGCATCCAACAGTGATAGGGTGACTATAAAGACACTGCTTCAGCATCAACCAATCCTGCAACCTCTACTTGAAATCCAAAGTCAGAGAGGGTATGACAATATTTTGTATACAAAACACACTATATAATATTTGCATGAAACGTGCAGTTTAATATATTAGATGGACATGATGTATAAGTCAATATAAAAATTCACTTTGTAATAACCCAAATTCGTTAATGTCTAAAACTGTGTTGATTATTGATTTCATTCATCCGTCATAAATTACGCTTATGATAGTGATTAAAACGTTTGAATCAGCCTCATTGTGACGTCATTCTAAGAGTGAACTTCCCGTTAGCTATAATTAAAGTTCCTACAATTTCAAAATTTCAGCTCCAAGTTACTTTGACTATTCATTCAGTTAAATCAAACTAGCATCTCCGAAAACCACATGTTAACAAGACTTTAATACCAAATTTGCCATTTTGTGGTATTAATGTGTAGTGAGATGATGTTTGAAGGTTTGCATGGTGGTATATACACTAATGTGTAGTGGTTTTAAATTCAGAAGATATTGGTATTTGTTTTCTTTTACCTGTAGATATGAATGTAATGTTTTTAATTTGTTTGAAATCTCTTAAACGCTTACAGGAAAGACATCGCCAGACAGCAGAGCACAGCCAATCGCCCCCTGCGTACCCTGACGGTGAAAACCAATGACACTGGAGCTGAGGCCAGCTCTGTCTCCTCTCTCTTACAGAAAAGCACTGTTAGACCAGATTCAAAGAAACAGAGCTCTGGAGACTCCTCGGAAAAGTTTGCAGCGGGATCAGGAATACAGCAGAAATCTTCAGGTAAGGAATCCAATGATTTAAACAAGAAAGAGCACAAAATCGAAACACAAGGCTACAGATATCGATATATATATATTCTCTTTTTATCGTAGAACGATGACGAGGACTATGTTAATCAGAAATCATTACCCACATCGGTTTCCTGAAGTTCATGTGGAAAACTAAGCAATCAGATTGCGATGCCAACTATCTGGAGAAAAAAAACAGTGCTGAAGGCTTTGAAGCACGAATCCGTCATGTCGGTTTATATTAGGATGCTATTTATTTGCCAAGTCTTTGATTTAACTATGTTTTTTTGAGAGTGTAAATATCTTATTTTCTAATCTTGTTCTTATTTTTCATACTTCTCTCTGAATCAGGAACATTTCTGTGGACAAGGAATCAAGCGATAGAAATATTTTTCTTTATTCTCTGTATCTTATATCCTTATAGGCGATTTGCATCACCTCCAAGCTGAGCTCCAGCGCAAAGACGAAGAGCTAGAAACCCTTCGGTCAAGGGTCAAGACACTGGAACACCTGGTCAAGAAGAAAATCTCCTTCACTTGTGGCCATAATGTCATCCGAAGCATTGCTGAGCTCATCCCTGAATGCCCATATTGCAGCGAGCCAATTTCTTCAGTCGTTGACTTGCAGTAGGGACTTTACCCTCTAAATACAGAGGGGTGGAAACCTTTTTAGAATAAATATAAAGGATTGCTACCTTTAGAACTGAATACATTCAAACATAGTAGTTTAATCGTTCTTCTGTTTAATAGTGGATCGCCGTGTTTTGTTTCCAATGTAGTTTTCCTCTCCAAAACGAAGAATGATCCCTAATATCACTCTCCCAAATTGGATTTCCACTCCTGTACATAATTATCGAGGGCATTGCAATTATAAGGGTTAACGCCTCTTGGTTCTCATCGCACGTGTAGAGGTAATACCACTAAATATTTTGAAGGCTGAGATTTCAATACCACATTATTTTGTTTACCCACGGCGGTGCAACTTTAGTGATCAATATTAATTCAAATCATTGCTGGGGTAACATGACAAAGGGTCTATTGAAACTACATGATTCGCATGTCCTCAAAAAAAGATTGACTTCAATGCCATTTCCGTAATGCACTAGTAATCATATTTAAAACATATGTCTTTGTTGAGTTCATTGTTATTATTCGTTTCGAGTACATGTAATTATATTTCAAAATTCACCATGCAAATTGCATAGTACGTGTTGTTAGGGCTCGTCACAAAGTTTGTCTGACCTAGCAACAACTGACGTTTGCAATAGGCATCCTGCCAATTGCTATACAGTCAATTATAATACTAGGTAAACGTATATAATTTTGATTAAATTTTTAAAATGTCCTATTGACCTGACGTTGTATGAGATCTCATCGACGATTTATTTGTCTTTTCAACTGTAATAATAATTATAATTATTATAAAATATATTACGACCCTATTTATCCCTGATCACTGAGTAGATTTCATGCCATTTGTACAATAAATAGCACGTTTGATTTTAAATCTCTTCTCTAAACGCACAGGGCAAAACCTGCTTAAATAAACTGCTTTTTGTAACACCATGTTTCCAAAGCAAAATAACAAAATTAATAAAAAGAACAATGCTCATTATAACTAGGACAGGTTACCCCGTATGTTAAAGATACAATACCCCTTTTGCAGCCAACATCAAATTATGTAGAACTTTGCAGGAATTATAAATATGTCATGCATGTCTTATCTGTGAAATTTAAACGTTCGCAGTGTCCTAATATTCAAATTATGCAAGGAAACCCGTTTACTTGCTAGACTTTACTGGCAGACACTATTGAGTAACTGACTGTCTTCTTTATACATAAAATGAGCTGTAAAGGGTACATGAGCATTTGTCTACATCAATAACCCACTTCTTGTAATGGCCAAATTTAAACTGACTGAATCTTTGCGCAGCATAAAACGTACGATCATTCGGTACAATGGTCTGAAAATCAGACTATTACTTACTGGCTCTTCAGTCGATTCAATAACTAATAGTCGTTATTTTCCCAATTAAAGACATTTTCAAGCCCCCCGTTTTTTAGGGAAGTTCTAAATCAGTATTATCTTTCAAATGCCGTTGGAATTTAACCTTTTCTTTTGTTTGGCTTGCAAATGGGACATAGTACCTTTAACAACAGTTTATCATGTTGTTGCTCAAGTATAAGCTGGTGTTATGAATGTGAAACTTAGTACATTCATCCAGTGTGAGTAGTAGATAAACAAGCAGGATGCATTATATTCAGATCGAATTCAAATGTGGAGGAACGTATCTCTCTAATCAATGTACAAGAATCCTTAATTTTCGATTTCCTTTTTATTTTGTTTGTCTGAATGGACATGCTATTAAAACTGAAAAGAAATCATTTATTAATATCGAAACAAGATGTACCCATATTTTAGTCATAATAATGCTTTGTTTTTATGAAATAACTGAAATACCCTGATATATAGGCAAGTCATTGCAGTTCTGGAGTGTTTCATTTTCCACAGAAAATTGCCTTTTCATTTCATTATGAAAATGAAAGAGTACGCTATTTTTTTATATTTTTTTTTTATTAGATATCGTCAGAGATTACTATGAAAGTTTGTGTAACTTTTTCTTTGTTTTGTTTTGTTCGTTATGCAGTTACAGTTCATTACTTCAATAATGTGCTTTGTATTTTTCTTTCCTTTCTAATTAGATGAGAATTGTCCTATGTACTGAATGTTAAATAAGAGATTATAAGAAAAATTATCTAAGATATGCAGATGAGCCCTAATGGCTCAAAATTCGTATCCAAATGTGCTTCTTTTAAAATTATGTTTGCTACTTTACAAAATAGGAGGGGCAAAACGAAATAGCTCACGGTCATGCACTTAGTTCAACAAGGGACGATGTGTGTGTCGGTGGATTGCTTGGCATCATGTTATGCCTTTTAACACGAAATGGACGCAGCCATTTTAGATGTGACGTACCAAGTTATACATGTATCATGCACGAAGCTTTAATTGGAAAGACTTTTTTATTTAATAACAAAACGTTTCCTTTTCAATGAGGGAAAGTAATAGCCGAGAAGGTAAAACTACATTTGGTAAAATTGTGTTGATTGTTATTTTTTGTAATGATTATAAACTATAAACAATTTAACATGTTGAGACGCACGTTTGTTTTTAATAAAAATCATTTTGAACTGATTTGAATAGGCCTGTTTACTAATGTATTCACGGACCTTTAAATTTGCACACGGTTGTAAGCTCTGGCAAACAAACCGAGCGCAGTGTCTGCTACGGCCCTGCTACACACACTTTGTATACGGCGATGTGGGGAATGCGAGGAAAAAAAGGCTGATCATCGTCCTAATAAACTTCGTTTAAAACTGTTTGTTTTCCAACCTTAGGGTATATAATTAAAATAAATATAGTTTTTCTCAGTTGTACATGACAAATCTTCGATTTTATTTTCCGAAATCCGACGAAATATCGCAAAAATGGGAGGTAAGCATTGCTGTTACGGCACGTGTAACAGCGATTCACGGTACGCAGACAGACCCCATATGAATGGTGTGTTTTTCATCCCGTTCCCCAAACCAAAGACGAACCTGGAGAAGTGTAAAATATGGATTAAGAATTGTGGAAGAAAGGACTTTGGAATCGACAGGATTTCAAGGAATACCTACGTCTGTTCAAAACATTTTGTAGGTGAAAATGTCGTATAATCCGAAATCTGGTATACTTTCAAAGTTCTCGGTGTAGCCGGTGATTTTCATTGGGTCGTCGAACGAGCACCCCGCACGCTCCAACTTCTCCCGCAGCGACCGTGCGGAGTCGAAGCTCGCAAGGTCCGGGTCTTGGGGCAAAGCGATATCGGCCACAGCAGTCGCAAGTTGAACTAGTTTCTGTTTGTTGTACCCTGATGTCGTAACTCCTCTCTTTCTTAAATAATCGGTGAGCTCCTTCACTGTCCACTGCGAAAACGGCTTGCTGGAACTAGAACTCGATGTCGAAGGCGATGCCATTGTAGAAATTAGGGTGAAAAAACGTCGCGGTCGCTAGCAATGGCTTTGTATGTGTATAGCGTAGCGGGCATGGAAAAACAATGTGGCGACCGTGCCGCACCACGCAAAGCTTGCCCTACGTAGTAACAATCGCTAGGGTGCGAGGGATTATGACGTCACTCGCATATCATTAGTAAACAGGCCTTTTGAATTGATAAGTAATTTTGTAAACATAACTTTCATGTCAGTTTACTATTAGTATAGTATACACACAAACGTATAGTATATGACAAACATTTATCACAGGATCTCACATTATAAGTATTCGCTGCAGCTTGTCAGACCATTGTATGCTGAATACATAGTGTGCTTATGGTGCGTAAGAACAACAACAAAAAAGCCATTGTATGATAAATATCACACGGAAGCGTAAAGCAGTGCGTGCATGGTGGCAATGTCTTCATAGTTGTTATTGCGATAAACTGGGGAATTCCCGTAAACACTCAACGCACTGGCTGTACTTGTATGCATGTATATGTGCCAGGTTTTGAAGCCGCCATTACTGATCAACAACAGACTTATTGGAAGAAGTCATTTTATGAAGCCAGTGACGCAACATTGGACAGATAGGAGAATAAAGCAAAGAACATGTAACTCATCCTTATTGTTCTGTATGATTAAACTTGTCTTTGATCCGGATATATTTCCTTATGAACATATTTATAAGAGAGTGAGATAAGTATTTGTGTGTGTGTATGTTTATAATTTGATTAACTTTAAAGAAACTTTCAAAAATATATATTTACTTGTGTATTATTTGTTTTATAAAATGGGCCGAAAATCTTACTTAGCAAGGCCATAGATGTCTCCCGCAACCTTCATCCACGGTTGTTATCACCAAAATGAACCCCATTCAGATGGTACCGTGCATATAGTAAAAAAATAATGCACGATCACGTGATTCATTTTCACGCTTCTCAGTGGCTACATCCTTGATTGAACCCATTTTATAATGTGTGATAAATAACAAACGGACGCGTAAGCAGTGCACGGTCAGAATTTCTTGATAGTTGGTATTGCACAATGGTGGGGAATCCCCGTGAACACTGTACGCATTCAATACACTGCAGACAGCTATTTGAGAATTGGCTGTACTTGTATGCATGTATATGTGCCAGGTTTTGAAGCCGGCATTACTGATCAACAACAGACTTATTGGAAGAAGTCATTTTATGAAGCCAGTGACGCAAAATTGGACGGAGAGGAGAAGGAAGCAAAGAACATGTAATTCATCCTTATTTTATGTGGTGCGTGTGATGGATTGATTTTAAAGAAACATGAAAGAGAGAGAGAGAGAGAGGGGAGAATTTAATATGGGTGTGGGTGTATAGACAAGTGTGTGTATAATTTGCTCTTTTTTTTGTTAATAGAAACATGAAAGAGAGAGAGGGAGAGAATGGTTATACGCGCCTGGGGTGTATGACTAGATAAGTGTGCGTGTGAGGTTACGCGTGTGAGGTTACGCGTGTGTGTGTGTATTATTTCCTGTATTTCAAAGAAGCACGAAAGAAACTAACTTGCATGTTAATTGTATGAATAGATCTTAATCGGATGAGTGAATGAGTGCCTAAGTTCAATTTTCATTCAAATGTAAAATAAGATGTAACTTTTAAAAAGGGTATGCGGATAGGTTTTCCAATTTCAGCTATTGGTTTCTTTTAAAACAATTTTTTTTTATGAAATTAAAAGAAAAAGAAAAAAAAGGAAGTTCTTCATGAATATCTGTTTATTTATTAGCCGATGAGAACAAACTCTTGATGGATTCCAAGTTGAATTTATACGCATTTATAGAGCCAGTAAGAAATGAACTGATCATTTTGAGTTTCATATATTTTCAGTCATATACATGTATATTTGATTTTCTCCAGAACTAGAATGTTATTTATGGATAAACAAATTGTTAAGGCCTACAGAAGGAATGTTGGATTAGGAGTTAGAGGAATAGAAAAAGGAATGTGAAAATGATGTTTCTATGGTAAGAAGCCTCACTAGTACAGGGTACAACAGAATGGTGAACAAAGGTTAAAGAAGTTCAATAATTGTACACGGTGAGGAACCTTATTCGCGGATTGTTAGTGAATAGTGGGCGTATAACTGAGTACAATAACAAGAGAAATGCTTTCACACTGCCTTGGCGAACGTCGGGTAAACGGCATGTGAAGTATACAATGGTATAAGGAGTAGATAAGTTAATAAGTGAACAATATTTAAAGTATTTTAAGAAATCATCATTAATCGATCTTAGCCAATGTTTGCTCTATATCGATGGATTATTTGTGAAAGTTATGGAGGTCTCCCTTTATCTCGTTAAAAACGATATGTTTAAACAGGATGAATAATAAACGAATATGATTATAAACCTTGATTAATCCTTGCTTCAAATGGCATGAAACTAAAAAGAGTGGATTGATCTGCAAACGTTGATAACTACAAACCTCTCCGAACATGACATAGACTTCTACCCTCTATTTATCTCACACTCTCTCAATCTATACAGTGCATGTTTCTATTTCTTTTAACATTCTTCCTATATATTTATCTTATTTGTTTTCCCATTTCTGCCCTCTATTTAGCTGTTGGAGGTTAACACAAATGGAAACCCCTGTAAAACCAGGTTTTCGTGTCATCCGAGGACCTGATTGGACTTATAAGAACCAAGATGGCGGAAAGGGGTACGCAGGAACGGTTCTGAGACTACATGATAAACGTCAACCACATTTTCCAAAACTCTCTGTACTCGTTCAGTGGGACAATGGAGATAAAGGTCTCTACCGGGCTGGCTATGACCAGGGTTATGATCTCAGGATCATTGATACAGCTAATGCAGGTATTTCCAAATATGGTTACTAATACTTTTCTTAACCCAGGGAAGCCTCACCCGTTTCAATGCTGTTCTCCGTGAGGGCCCTGCAATAAGTACTAACCCAGCAATTGCAAGGTACCTATTTACACCTGGGTAGAGAGTGGCAAATGTGGATTATTGTCTTACCAAAGAACGTTAGTGACAGGCTAAGATTCAAAGTCGAACCCTTGGATTAACAGTCAATTAAATTAACTATTACATTAAATTACTATACCACGACACCTCGACATTTATTGATTTGTTGATATGGTTCGTACCTCTCACCAATTACATCAATGACAAAAGGCGTTTTATACATAAACTCATGCCCGTTACAGATTTATATTTCTGGCACAGGTCAATACTAATAAACTTCAGCCTGAATGCCATCACAGCGATCAAAGCACCCAAGCATCCAGCGATCAATTTATCTTCCTTACCAGGAACTATGACACACCTGGATCGAGAAAGACATTTTAACCAAATGCCATGTCAAACGACACAATCATCACAAATTATTTTAAAGTAGTCCGCTTAATGTGAAGTCAATCGAAGGGAGAAATATTCCACAGTGTCCTATAGATAACATGCCGGATAGCCTACAACTGCTACAATTGCCAATATTCCATTTTTAGATTTAAACCAAAGCTGGGTTCCAGCGTTTCATATGTTTGATAAAGGGAGCAAACAAACAATGTGTGGTCTATACATTTTATTAATTAGTAGCTGTATTGCATTGATATGATTGCTTTGCATTGGGACGATATTAGGGACTTTTAGATTTACCCGTCGACAAAGTGGACTGCTACGTGTCACGTCCTTTTAAGGTTTGCACGTCGACATAGTAGACTTCCTTTTAAGGCACTGGCCAGGCACACGTAGCAGTCCACTATGTCGATTTAAAAGTCCCTAATATTAATGACGATGGGTTCTTGCATAACGCCTGTGTCCGCTTTTATTGGGCGCTCATAGCCCTTGCTCTACAGTGTCTCGCAAACTTAACGTTCTTGGTCAGTGTTACGATATGGTCAAATTAAGGTCAAATTGAGATTATTTTCCATTAGTCTTTGTTGACATTGGTATTGTGTTTTTTTCCCCTTCGTATTAGTGTGTCATCCAAAGGTCTGGTGTGACGGATGTGACGTTGATGAGATTAGGGGGATGCGATGGAGATGCACCGAGTGCTACGCCTTTGACCTCTGTACCACTTGCTACATGAATGACGAACATGATCTCAGTCATATATTCATGAGAGTGCTGTCTTCAGACAAAACATCCATGGGGTATGCACTTGTATATTACACTCAACATGTACAGGTATATTGTGGGATTTGGGTGATGAAAGACCAAGAAATCGGCTATTACTACGGGCAATTGAGGGAGAAAGGGCATCTTGGTCATCATAATATATCCAGTTTTTGAAACAGTACAACATCACTCTTCCTTTTTGTACATCTCTTCCTATATATATCAAGCTTGTCTTACACTGGAACGATCTTATCTAGTCCCACTTATCTACACTGAGTTTGTCTTCTCTGCGTGCCATATCTTGTTATACTTAATCTAACAGTCGTCAGTGTCGTTTAGAAATGGGATTTTTTTTTTTTACCCCATTCTAAAATCAGTTGAGTTTCAACAGCCAGAGGGTACATTGGTTTGATGAATTACATTTGAAATTACTGGTATTGTGTTTTGTTTAATGCCGATAAAAGAAAACCTCCTGGGGCAAGTAAACTCGAAACCATCATAAGTCTAAGTTCAAAGAATTTTCATAGAAAATTCGTGTTAATTCTTTAACATATCAATGGGATTTCCACAAAGTTAGACTTATGACGGATCCATGAAACGGCCTCTACAGGCCAAAAGGAATGTTTATTAAACATTTTTTATTCTTAGTTAGTGTCTTTGAAAATCAGACAATCGAAGTTTTTCAGACCTAAATTTACCAATATTCCGTTGCTACAAGTTGACACATAACAGTTTCCAGCGTTCGATATTGATTTTTTAATTGATGTAGTCCTAAGATACTACCAAGATCATCATCTCCTCGTCTTGCTCTTAAAGGAAGCTTTGCCGGAGCAAAGGTTGTCAGACAACCACAGTGGCACAAGAGACTTGAATCAGGTTTGTATTGATATCTTCCACTCTGTGAAGAAAAATTTAAAAAAATATATATACTCTCCATAGAGAGGTTGACAATGCGCATGAACATATAAAGTGGCTATCATAGTATTTAATCAAAAGGGTTCACCGCACATGTCTGTTACATATAACCAGATGAAATCTCCAAATAATTGCATTTGGCGACAGAAATGAAGAATAATCAAGGAAGTCTCTATACAAATGATATCTATCAGACCTTTTATTTTATTTCCTCCTAGATAAGCTAATCGGGACAGTAGTCAGACATGGACAGACACTTGAGGATAAAGTCAATGTACGAGCAGCGGTTGAGTTCTCTTCTGGGCGTGAGAGGGTAGACCTCATTAAAATATTATGTACACTACCAGCGTCAGGTGGTTTTGTGTATGCTGGACACCTAGCAAACCTTGGTGAGAATAGCAATGTCTTCGAGTGCTTAGAGTTTAAGAATTAACACAATTTATTTCATCTCGTATGTTTCCAAGTAGTTGTATATATACGAGGTGGTCCACAAAGTCTGCAAGACCTGAGATCTGCAATTTTAAACACACCATTGACCAATGTGATTGATTTCTGTTACAATTTTTTTTTCGAGTAAAATGACACCAGGATTATAAGTGTTTGTGTAAGGCGTTTTGATTCTACAGATATTTTTGTGAGGCAATATTTTTTTTAAACTTTGATACTTTTACAACCGGCAAAATGCTTGCAGCCGTGAGAAATGTGCGCATGACTGCTTCCCATATAACCAGCGGAGTTGAGAAACGCATTTCCGTCCTCTGAAAACAACTGATTGTACGGCAAGCCGTGAAGAGGTCGCTGAAGTTACAGATCGCAGGTATTGCGTTCTTAAGGGGGTTACCCTGCCTACCAATAAGTATTGGTACCAGGGGATATAATATGTTCTTAAATCATGTAAATAGAACCGGAAAGATATGGTCATTTGTATTGTCATAAATATCCATATCATCATCATCATCATCATCATTGGAATTGAGATTGCTATTACCACTATCGCTTATTGAGTTATGAAACATGTAAACAAAAGAAAAAATTAGAAGAAAACAAATAGATGTGTTCCTTGAGACATGTAGAAGAAGAAAGAGCAAGGCTACATAGAACAGATTTGTTTACCATTAGTTGTTCGCTAATCGTAGGGGATCTGGAGCCAGTGAATGAAGGAGACAACGTCCTGGTAACTGCCACTCCTGCAGATTTGGAGGAACTCCACAAGCGCAGAGGACTGTGGAAGCCAGATATGACCAAAGTGGGTATAAGTCTATATTCGCTTTCATCAAGTGTTGGAGAGATTTAGGTTCCTTTAGTCATTCCAAACAACATCTTGAGGCTGCAATTTTTAGCTTTTACCGCAAAAAATCTTTTTATTTCAAATATTTCGGTCATGTTTTGCCATTCAAATAATGAATAAACTTGATAATATTTTTCTTTGTAAATTCAGTAAATGTATATCCCACCGCTGCCCCTGTTAGTAAACTACAGTCATACCTGTCTTAGCGCCCAATCTCTTGTAAATGCCACCTGTATATAGCGGCCATGTATTTTGTCACCATCGAGAAAGAACTACATTTAGTAGAACCTGTCTAGAAAGGTCACCTGTCTACAAAAGCCACTTTCTCTATTTCACATGGGTGGCCTCAATAGACAAGTATGACTATACATTGAATCGAGTTCGCAGAGAAACGTTTTTACATACAAGTGCTTCTTGTGGGTATTTCTCATGGTGACATGTTAATACTACATATGCCTGATGAATTCATCTCCAATCCAATCTACAGGGTATTTGGTACAGCCGTGCAGTTACAAAGCTTTTTACAATTTGGTTCCCAACGTAGTATGAGGACCATTTAAACAATAAGAAACTAAGACTTTTAAAATGTCACTGGAATTTGTTTCGTAAAACACGTTTGCAACCAACAATTATAATTTTAAATTTTTCGGACTACCTCGCAGCAACTAATATGCAATTCGCATTCTGACTATTGTAATACAATTATTCGTAACAAGTGAATGAAATAATTTGTAAAATAGCACTTAAAGGCACACTGTCCTACTTGTAGCTACTTGCTCCCTCTATATAGAAAACTTCCCAAATCGGTGCCTGTTGGTCCCCCATGATCCTCTTTTTCTTATGTTAAATGAGAGTTGAGTTAATGAGAAAGCCACCTGTCACAGTGACCTCGATGTCTCGCTGTGTGGTCTAATCCCTTCTCGCTGCAGTAGTAACGCCTACCTTTAAAGTAGCTGTGCGAAGATTTTTTAAAAATTACTTTATTGTCATTATTGCAAACGTGAAGTTTGATTGGACAATTTTATCAAAATTCAATGCTGGAAAACATTCGAAGTGATGACTATTATCTATTACGAAAACGCTTTAATACAGCCCCGACATAGCACCTGAACTCCCAAAATATATGTTTCCATTGCTGCCCAGTGGAGGAGACTACCCGACTTAAATGTAACTTTAAAAATAAAAATGCAGAAAATGGAATAGGCAAACATATTTACTATTACTTTCTCTGACACAGACGTTTCTCGAGAAGGGATATGTGCTTAAAAGGACGAATACTGGTGACTTCACAGTGACCTTCCATGACAGCCAAGAAACATTTACCATGAATTCTGCAGCTCTAAGGAAGGTAACTATGACATAACCAGCTGGTCTTGATTATACCTAACTGACTATACAAATGCTTGTATCATATATTTCTTGATAAATATGGCCTAATTGTAGAGGTGTCGTGATACGGTGGTTCAGTAACCAAACAGCTAACGGGTTTCGAATCCCCACCGCAGCATTAATTTCCTTTGGCAAGACATAAATCTCCCTTTGCCACGCTCGACCCAGATGAGGTTACTTGGTACCTGGCAGGAATTCATTCCTTTCCTAGAAATGCTCAGGTACCATACCGGCAGCCATGTTAATTTAGCTGCGACAGGAGTGTCAAGCCTGACAGACACGAGCGCTTAACAATAACCTACTATTATCGTTAGTATTAGTATAATAATTATCATCATTACTTTTGATGTTGTTGTCATTGTTGTTGTTGTCATTGTTATTAAATAGTTACCAAATCTACGGGGACACATAATTATTAATAATTTTCTTGATATCATTAGTATTCTTACCATTTCCATTTCTATCCACCTGTTCATTTTAGATTTATCCATTATGTCTTGGTCAGCTTGTCCGCATAAGTGATGATATCGAGATGGTCAAGAGATTACAGTCTGGACATGGCGGATGGACGGCAGCTATGAAACAGGTGACTTCTGTCTAACTATTTTAGCTATAGAATACGGGTGTACGAGTCGGGGGTGGAGAGCTACTTTATGCGAACGCCTCCCCTCGAGAACTAACAAGGTTCCTATATTCTGGCATCAAAGATGCTCGTTTTTGTTATGCCATATCGAATCTATATTTTGTTATAACTCTCTCGCTTAGGTCGCAAACGAAGTTAATATACGGGCAATGATGTCAACCCACCATCATTCTATTTACTTCCACATTACAAACAAAACAATTATGTAGCCCTTTAATCATGATCATTATATTCCTGTTCTAGGCCATCGGTACAGTTGGAAAGGTGGTAGAGATTGACGGATCGGATATTCACGTCAAAATCAAGGGCAATCACAAATTCGTTTTCAATTCTGTAAACCTGACTCCAGAACGGTTTCGTGCTCCTAAACCTGAAAACCTTGAAGAAAAATTGCGTGGTAAGTTTTAAGTAAAAAGAACAATAGTGCTGACCAAACCAAGGCTCTCCATTTATAATATTTGATTACATTTACGATTACACATTACAATTTGGTTCAATAATATAAGAGGATGCAAACTTTAGTGTTATAAACAATTAACAAAAAACATAAATGAAATAAATTAATAAATAAATTAATTTAAAAAATCATGAATCAATAATTGAAAGTCCTACTGCACATTTCCTTGCAATTCACCCTTTGGTATTATTGTTCAAGAAGGAATCAACATCACTTTCGGAAACAATCGGATTTGCTTCATACTGTAGAAGATAATTATTATAATTCATAGATCTTTAGATTAGATATTGTATCATCTTTATTTTCATTTAGTAGAAACGGACTTGGGGACTTGTCTGCGGGCCTTATGAATAGAAACTTCGTTCCATAGTTATACACGTTCCCTTATGTCTGAAACCGGTAAAATGAAGGGTTTAATACGAAAAGAGTCACGTCGCGTACTCACACAGCCTGAGAATTCGTGATTTACTCTGTCAACCTTACACTTCGAAAATTAGATCCGCGTTTTTCAACAAGTGCCACGACAACCTCAAGACATCTCTAGCGGTGCCGCGAGAGAAATTCGTTAAACTATTTTTGGATCTATAATGAAATAAACCTCAATTTCGTGATTTTTTTTTTTTTATCAGAAACTGCTTTTTATTTTCAAACAGTAAGGTGCCATAATTAGTCAACGAGGTGCCCGAATATCTCTTTTGTTAGCGAGGTGCCCGAATATCGTCATATATCGCAATTTTTTTAACTCTCTGCCGTGACTATAAAAAGTATGACAAACGCTTGATTAGATTGTATCTACGAAAGTACTCAAAACGTGAAACGTGATTACGCGAGCATTCGTTACAAGCTTTATATGACAATGTTTTTCCTTGCCTCTAGGTCTCCCTCGGGCCATGCAGAATCCTGAATGGAAAATCATGATTGCTGCAGAAGCAGGTGACATCAAAGCAGTGGAGCGTATCTTGGCTGTACATCCAGAATGGGTTAGTACTAAGGGTCGGATCTAGAATTCTGGGAGAAGGGGGAGGGGGTACCAAAGAGAAAAAAAAAGTCATCACATTTTTGGGGTGTTCCTATATTTTCGAATTCTGTAACAAAACAAAAAAAGAAGAAGGAGAAGAAAGAAGAAAGAAATGGCAAAGCAATTTAAAAAGGGAGCACATGTTCGGCCTATGTATACATATTAGTTATGCCACGTAGGTGTCAAAATGAGGGGGGTGAATGAGCTGGATCTTGTTTCCCTCATGCGATATTACATTTAAGAGTTTACGAAGCATTCATATTATTGATACAGCAAATCATATCGTACACAGGAGTTGAGGAAAAACTGTACATGAAAATATTATTTATAGTAGTTTGCTATGTCTTTTTGCATCTAGATTCATTATGAGCCAGATTCGGGCATAACAGTGCTAGGGTGCGGTGCAGCTAAAGGAGATGTACACATGATGAAGTTCCTCATTGGGAAAGGGGCCTTTATTGAGAACGACCACTGTGCCCCACTTTACCATTCCACATTTGCGTAAGATATTCCAAGAAAAGATAGTTTTTTGGTAAAACTAATGATAATTTTGTGTTGCCTACCTGTTATGCTTAAACCCGAATCTGTTAATACATAATTCACAATCTAACAAAGAAAGTACATTTCCATCATCCCACATTGATGTTACAAAATCATTCACATGAAAAGGTTTTCTAAATGTAATCTGTACAATTAGATATCCCGCATGTTTTATGGTCCGAGTCTACAAGCCAAGGTTCCAAACAGAAGGTTATTTCATATCTAATTTGCTTTACTAAACATTTTCTAATTTCACCATTAGCATGCATTTCTCCTATGAATTTAAATTTAATTAAATTCATGTTGAATTCATGTTAAATGCACCTAAAAAGGAGAAAGATTATTTGCGCAGCATTAAAATCTGTTATCATGTAAGAAGGAATTCTCACATGTACCTTTTTGGTTGTATTGATGTACCTTCGAGTTTATTTAATTATTTGTCAGTATGTTTCATTGTTTATTTGTTCTTTTTTATTTACTTCCTTGAATAATTTGTGATAATCGAAATTATACATGTTAGTTCAAATGAATTTGTATGACCTTTCTTTCTATTGAGACAAGTTATTGGGGTCTGCCCACTTGACTGAAGGTCCGCGAGACTTCGCGCGCGTACATAATATAACGTAAGCTATCTATCTGGGACAAATTTTGGCTGCGTCTTGGTTGACATTATTTATACAGACAATAATAAATAATTATAAATATCCTATTGCACACAGATTTATCGTGACACCTCTTATGTGTGTGCATCATTGCAGCTGTGGAAGGGTTGTCATTAATTTTGCTAATGTTAAAGGAGCCCTATTAAAAAATGCTCTTGGAGATAACAGTTTGTCCAGTCAGACTATTAATATATAAACTCTGTTTGAAAGAGAAAATAAGATTTTAGCTTCTACTACGTATCCTTAGTCTCGATATTAAACAATGTTATGTGAGAGACTATTATTTCATAAACTCTTCAAGATATCTGACATTTGATAGATAACCAACTTCCTCACTTTTTAACACTTAACGGGTTGGACAGTACGGGTCAAAATCTTGCAAACATTTTCAGTTTTCGAATATCAATGAGTTCTTCTAATTATCTGCCCCCAACAATATTTTACGGGCTACATAATACAAAAAAACTCTGCGTGATATTGCGAATTATATACCTCACTTAAGAAATCCAGCCATCTGATTGGTCGAAATTGCAGTCATGGTTTCAGCCATTCCCGTAAATAAACGAAAAATGCCACGCCCATGTAATAGTTCGAGGGTAAAATTAAAGTTACCGGGAATAGTTCAGTCTTGCTTAAAAACTGGTTTGAGCGATCGCGGATACCATACATACGTGTACGTGTGCGAAGAATTGGTCGCTAGCTTAATTTACCATTTTTTTAATACAGAGCGCAGCGCAGACGACCGTACGGCAATCTCGATCGTACTGAATTCCAAACAAGGCAAAAATGGCTGAAGAAACTCTCCCAAGATTTCAACTTCTTGATGATGATCAAATGCAAGACTTTATTAATTCTGAAGAACACCAAAAGGGTACGTGAAATTCTCCATAAAAATGTGTGTGCTAAAACCCTCCCATAGAGATTGCACACATCTCTAGATCTAGATCTATGCAGTACAAGTGCATTGCGCGCACTCATGCTAAATTGGTCGATGTTTTAATTCCCAAAATGAGATTCAAACCAATATTGCTCGTGATCCTGAGGGTGATACTCAATAAGTGAGGTGTCATATGAAAGAGCAGGTTTTTCTCCATATTCCCCACAGGGCCCCCCCCCCCCCAAAAAAAAAAAAAAAAAAAAAATATCTTGTTTAGAGTCAGACTAGAAATAAACTCTCAAAGATAAACTCATAACAAAAAAAACGTGCAGATAAACTAGAGAAAGGCCAAGGTGGTGTCATAAGTTGACACATTTTTTTCGGCATATAAAAGTATTAATGACTGCTTTAATATTCGAGAAATAGTTGTTTTTATACGCTCTCGGGAAGGTTACAATTGGGCTTTTGCCCTCGGCACGCCTCGGGCAATAGCACAATTGTAACCTTCCCTTGAGCGTATAAAAACAACTATTTCTCTCAAAGCAGTCATTAATACTATACTAATAATGGGTGATGAGATCTGTCTCGACTTTCTACATCGACGTCTATATTGAGGCAAGTAAATTTAAGCGTGTACAAATGTTGCATTTTAATATCCGTCCTTCAACTAAGCATATTTATTATTTCTGCATTTAAAGCAGCCAGGACACATATCATTTCTCACTATTAAGGAGAGGTATATCGGCATTTTCCCCCTCACATTATACTAGTAACATTTTGAAATTCCAATTATCAACTTGTCATCACAATGAAATGAGCTAATTTATGGTGGTGTGATTTTACTCATAAATGAAAAGAGTAATTAATTTTCAGATTTCATTTTTTCATCACAAGTTTACCTTTTTGGTAAAACCGATTTATGATTTATAGTATTTTCTGTGAATTTACTGTCCCCCATAATTATTATAAAAAGCATTGTAAACCTTTATATGCCAAGGGATCAAAAGCACCAACATTTACGGTCATAACAAATACAACCAAAAGCCAAATGTGTGTACGCAAACATTATGTACTGCATGTTGTGTAATGCACACAATTTATGGTTTTCGGTCTCGCCGGCCTTCGGTCAACTGCACTGTAACCACACTAGCGAGGGGATGTAGGCCCCCCACACATAAAACAAACAAAAATGGTTATACAATATTTGTTTGCGTTGACAGTTTGGAGACTTTTATTAATTGTGTGGGTAAATAGATCTCATTCATGAACGGCACAATGGACAGCAACTAAAATGGACCCAATTTGTCCAGTGAATTTTGTGCTTTCTGCCCATGTACAAGTTGTAATCCATTAAGTTGTTTCGGGTTAAACAAATGATCATCCGCCCGTTTTCTTTACACACCTATTTCAAACGGAAGCAACAAATACGAAGCTGTGGAATACCTTCTAGATCAAGGGGCTGATGTGCATGCCGTGCATGCCGTGCATGGCGACACATGTCTCGCTAAGGCATGTAAACAAGGGTTCTTTCAATGTGCACATTATCTGCTGATGCATGGTGCAGACTTGAACCACAAGGTAAGGAAATTGTGATATATATTATATAGTCATTTATAAATAAATATCATGATTGAAGTCTAATATGATCTGCTTTAAATATACGTAATATAAGAGGTCACAACTGATTTTTTTTTTCTGTGATAGTTTGAAACTTTAAAAGTTGCGGCAAGAGTGGGACGTGAATTCATGTCTTCGTGATACTAATGCAACGGAACTGCATACTTTGGGCTTTCACAGAAATTCTATTGAGTCATAATGAAATGAGCTTGATCATGGTTATCTTTCGCATGTTTAGGATGAACAAAAGTTTTCAAGAACTGATTATTTGAAATGCTCTTGTAGAAGATGTGTCAGATAGAAAGAAAAAAATTGTTGTGAAGTATGTGGGAGATTTTTTAACTTCATAGTTTACAGTATCAGTGGTGTATCCAGGGGGGCGAAATGGACCCCCCCCCCCCCCCCTCCATTAGCGGCGCAGGAGAAGGGGAAAAAAGAGAAAAGAAAATAAAGAGAGAGAGAGAGGAAAAGAGAAAAGTAAAAGAAGAGAGAAACCGGGTGAGAAAAGGAAATAGACAAGGAAATGGCACTAAGTGTCAGTAACGACGAATAAGAGGAAAATGGGGGGGGGTGAAGTGCGCGCGCATGAGGGGGATGACTAACCGTATTCTAATTTGTAGGTTGTGCAATACTGAGTCGGAACCATGATTCAGCTTATTTTCAAAAATTATAATCATGCTAGTTTATGTTGAGCCGTAGTGCCTGAAAAGGCCGCATCCGAACCCTCCAAAGAGCTTTGGGTCATCCCCGAAGCCTTGACACACACACGGACACACACAGATATACACACACAAACGCACACGCACATACAAACACACACGCACACACACGCGCACACACAACACACACGGTGACAATTGTTTCATAATTTCCCTTTTTCTGATTAACCATTGAATTTGTATCAAGATCGCTGAATGTTTAAGTGGCCCAACCCTAACAATCTTTCCCTTTAGTACACATTCACTACCATCATCATGTCATCATCATCATCATTGTCATCATCTCAATCTTCATCATCATTATCATCATCATCATCACCCGCCAATACGCACCAAGAGGACAGCGGCCACTCAACTGACCGTACGAGAAGAAGAATTCCCGATAAAAAGTAACAGTTTGGGTGGGCCTTGTCGGGAATGGAACGCTCATTTGTGTGCATGTGCCTTTGCCGGTGCGTGTGTGTGTGCGTGCGTGTGTGCGTGTGTGTGTGTGTGTCGGTCTGACTGTCTTTGTTCAATGCACTGTTTTATTCCTCACCCAGTAACCTGGCACAAGTGAGATCTGGCAGTCTTGTAAAGATTGTCTAATGTTCAGTCATGCATGCAGAGATTCAAATGAAAATGGTACCTAAATGTACTAGGAGGATAAATCTATCAAGACATATCATGAAATCCGTGATTAAATATTCATACTTCAAACAATGCAACTTTTAAACAGTTGGACATTTTTTCTGACTCACTCTCACATGAAACTCACATGGTAAATGTAGAAAATAACTTAATGCGTTGGTATTTGTTAAGCGAACGAGAGAGATTTAGTCATTCATGAATATAGATATGTAAAGATATAAAGAAAGTGTTAAATATATATTGGCAGTCATAAAACATCTATTTAGTACCACAGGAGTTAAAATGTTCTTGAATTCCAAATAAGTGGAAATTTCCATTACAATCATGGTTGTAGCACGAGCTATTTCTATATTTACTCCACAGGGGTTCAATTTTCATTTCATAACACCTGCAGTTAATGCGGGATGGGGTTGCAGCCTCTATTGCCCCGAAAGTTACAAAATAACAAATATTCGGGCAGCGAGCTGCCCGAATATGCATTTTGTATTTCTTATCTCGTATATTTTGTTGATAAATGACACTTTCACAACATACATTCGCTCGCTCCCTTCGCTCACTCGCCAAATTGTGAAACCATAAAATTAAAATTCGGGCAAGAGGCTTCAGCCCCCCCCCCCCCCCCCCCCCCCATGATGAAAATGTCAAAAACATTTGCTCGTGCTTTGCGCACGAGCATAACTTAAATACGGGGAAAGTTGATATCGGACAAGAAACGTGACGTGGGCTTGCCCCCTTTCCAAAATTGTGCCAGCTTGTAGGTACCGGCACGGTGCTTCTAATTAACCATGTCAGTATTGATATGTTGATTTGAATTGATATTCTTATAATTTTCAAATTTCCGCCCCCCTCCCCCCCCCCCCCCCCCTTATTGGAAAATCCTGGATCCGCGCCTGTCGTTACAGAAAATTACGCAACAACCGTTAGATATTATGACCATTTTGCAATTTGTATCAACCTATCTCAAATATATCTGACTAAACAGGAAAGAGGAATGATAATATTGTAAATGTGCTTTTAGATGCTATATGCTATACAGTGTGAGTCAAAAAAAACTTTACACCTAGAAAAATGCTAATAATTTTAAGAATCATTTATGAAAAGTAAATTATTATACACCATATGAAAGAGTGTTTCATCCCAAATCGTTTGGTACCATTTTGGGTGGTATGTGTTCACGCTTGGATAAATAGGAGGCATTGTTTGCGAGAGTGCAAAAATCGACTTGCGCCAAATAATGCTTATGTGATGTTTGAATAAAACAATTGGGATTTCGGTATTAATTCGGTCTTTGCAGATCCAAATAACATCCCTACCAAAATTAATCATGTCACACATATCAAAACACACACAGAGTCACACTCAATGAGTCACACAAACACACGCACACACTCGCACATACACACACACACACACACTCGCATAGCAAATTTAGATGTGACAGTTTGGATCGGCCTTCTTGGAAATGGAAGTCTTCTTGGACCCTTCTTCTTTGAACAGACAGTGAATGGGGAGCGCTATCTAAGAATGATAGATGATCAGGTTGTCCCGGCTCTGGATCAGATGGCACGATTTAGGCGTCAGAGAAACGGTCCTTTCAGGCACCTTTGGTGGGCACAAGATGGTGCCCCTGCTCACAGGACAAGGATTGTGATGACCAGGTTGAGAGAACTCTTCGGGAACAGGATCATCGCTCTGAACGAACCTGTGGAGTGGCCACGTCGATCCCCGGACCTAACACCGCTTGATTTTTTCGTCTGGGGTTACCTGAAGTCTCGGGTGTACCAGAGCCCACCTGCGAACCTCACCGACCTACGAGAGAGGATCAGGATTGAGAGCGAAGCACTTGGGAGAGACAGGCGCATGCTTCGTTGAGTGTTTCAGGAGATGCTCCATCGCGCTAGAAAGTGCATCGAAAGGGACGGAGGTTATGTCGAGGAGTAGATGAACGGACAGTTACTTGCTGGTCACAAATGAAGCTTCAAAGGATCCATGATGATAAGCATTTGAATTAACATTATCATCATAATTATGATGATCGTTAACAATTTGAAGATCAAGTAAAAAATAAAGTATTTTACTCCAAATGAACACCATTATCATATGTTTGTGTGTGTGCGCGTGTGTGTGTGTGGGTGCGTGGGAAAACGCCATCAACCGCGGACCTTTCCATAGAAAACTACCCTCAAACCGCGGACGTACCTGCAATGGGGGACCGTCCACGGTTGCGATCCTGGTTTTCGCCGTATAAAATTTACGACGTAGGGGGCGTTTGAATATTAGATGTCGCAGCGTGTAGCCAACATCGAGTGGATCAGTTCTATGTGTATCGCGAAATGTCACAGCGCCCCCTTCGATGACTGCGCGGGAAAAACGCGCTACCTGCTATCATCCCATAGCAGGTACGTCCGGGGTTGAATGTAGTTTTCTATGGAGTGGTCCGCGGTTGCAGGCAATTACCCATGCACACACACACAAGTAATAAACTTCGTCCACGTTTGACGCCATAAACGTGTAGTGGTGTGTTAGTGTGTGTGTTTCGTATGTGCGTGTGCGTGTGTGTGTGTGTGACTTTGCTACTGAAAAAAAGCATCTGCAATGCATCTCATTTCATACATTCAATTCATTCTCTCACTTTAATACTTTGGCGCAATTCGATTTTTGCACTCTCGCAAACAATACCTCCTGTTCATCCAAGCGTGAACACATACCACCCAAAAATGGTACCAAATGATACAGGATAAAACACTCTTTCATATGATGTATCATACTTCACTGTTCATAAATTATTTTTTAAATTATTAGTAATTTCCTAGGTGTAAAGTTTTTTTTGACTCACACTGTATAACTTACCTTGTACACTGTTGCCCATCAAGTTGGAATAATTTTGTTTTACCTCTCTTCATGAAATGATTGTGAGTTTGTGACAACATGATTTTAACAGTCTTGACAGATAAGGTTTCTCCCAAAACAAAAACTGAGCAATCTTGAGAGGATGGGACCACCCTTCCTCTCAAACCGGCGCTATAGTTCTCTTTAGAACTATAAGCTATTAAAGAAAGATAACCAACAGTATTTTTCAAGACTACATCAACAGTCCTTTTCAGGACTCCCCAATCATCCCCTAGCTGTCTGACATGGTGCAACCGCAAGCCTACTGTATATCTACATCACCATGCGAGCCGATAGTTATAGCCAGCAATTAACCAAACAGATTGCAGGGATTGATAAATCCATTCTATAATAAAGGTTTGAGAACATATACACTGCAATTATTAAGAATATAATATTGTCACTTTCATTTCATGAAAAGGGGTAGATTTGATTTATAGGCAACAGTGTATAACATTTAAGGAGAGACATGACAAATTGTAAGTGTACTTATCATATGGCTCGGAATGTCTTTGCAATAGGGCGAGCACAACATGACACCTGTACTCCATTCAATACAAAGTGGAGGAAGAACCATAGTGGACCTCATCATGGACAGACAGGAAGCAGATCTGAAAGCGGTTTCAAGTGATCTAGTATCTGGCATGCACTTTGCTGCTACCTTGGATAATACATAGTGTGTGGAGTATATTCTTTCATTTTTCCAAGTCGATCCAATGAATAAGACATATTAAATGAGCTTCAGAATTCATCCGGGGATACAAACATATTCGTTTTAGTAGATCTTGGTACAAAGAATAGTTTTGTTTTTAGTAAGCTCTATTAATTATGAAGGACGTGTTTCAGAAAACAACTTTTAACTGGACAAATCTTTTGTACATAAAGAAGAACAGTTTCATGGTGATCTACTATTCCTTTTCAGAGATCTAGGGTTATTACAGGACTATGTATATAAATATGTATGTGTATGTGTGTGTGGCTGTGTGAGTGGTTGTGTGTGTGTGTGTGTGTGCGTGCGCGCATGTGTATGTGTGTGTTTGTGTGTGTGTGTATTAAAAAGCAACTAGGACGTTTTAGCACCTTTAATAGCAATTATAAAAATGTCTCTCAAGCAAAGGGGAAACAAATGAAAAATTGTATTACAAAATAAAGATGGGCGCAATGGACAAATTATCTATGTGATTTAGAGTAAAAGGCTTGTTTATGCTTTTTGCCCTGTATTAGATCAGGGAGAGGGATGCCTCTTTCCCCTTTCCTTTTCCAAGGATTGATGTATTAATTCATATTTCTTTTTTCGATTATTCTCCATGCCGTGGTCACAGTGTTTTAACCAAGCTCATGGACAAGATACCTAGACTGGTGGAAGCATTGGCAAACGCGGGCAATACTCCTATTTCTCTAGCTGTTTTCAAAGGCTGTCGTAATGCTGCAGAACTATTGATGACAAAGGTAAACAAATGTTTTTAAAATCAGATCGTAGTCGGTTTATAAAGTGTGTTGTAGGCTTAAATTAGATCAAAATCGAACATTATAAAAACTCCTGCATTGACAGATTTGTAAAATCCTAAGTTGATCCATTTATCATAAATATGAATGTGATGTTTTTTGTTGTTGAATTTATACCGATAGGGACACTGTAATGTGAATGCAGTGCCAGTGGGAACCGACTTTGGATACTGTCCTCTTGCTATGACCATCGCCCGTGAGCATTTTCATTTAGTCGATGTCTTGGTGGAGCATGGTGCAGACGTCAACCTTCCAGACTGTTCTGGAAACACATCCTTGCAGCTTGCCGTCAATGTCCATTTTTCTGGAGGACAAAAGATGAAAGAAGAGCCGTATATGGCCGAGGTACATGTATGATATTGACAACGGTTTACCTTAGATTATATTACATAGGTATGAAACAAACTAGGAATATTGCTATGAATCAAACCGAGAAGATATCACCCATACATTTGAAAACCCACTTTCATAACTACTAAAATATGACCCAACAATCATATGTGCAATTTGGTAGGCTATTTCATGAACATATCTCCTAGAAAAATTAAAGGTTTTAAAGCATTACCTCTTTGGGATTTAACTACAAATTTAGCATTCAGGTAAAGGCATTGAAATGCGGTACGTAAAAAAAGAGTTTTTTTGTTGTTGAAAAATCTCATCCGTTGATCAATCTTTTGTACAAGCTTGAAGATTTTCCAATGAACCCTGTTCTGCTTATACAGTATATATTTTAGACAAGTAACTTACTTGTTATTGTATCTATTTATTGTTCTTATAATTATAACCCTATCTTCCAAGATGATAATAGTAATTGACCCCATTTTCAACAGTTACCTTTACTCTTAAGGGCGATGTATTACGTCACTGGCTGTCAACGGCTTTTCAGTTTTGATTTCCTTTCTTTTTACTTTTTTAACAAATTATACTTCTAAAAGTTGGTCAATAACTTGCTTGATTTATACAATTCAATCATTTGACATGGTGCATCTATGTATATACAGTTTATTCTATCCATTTTTTCCTTCGATATATGTTTATCCACTTAAATACTAAGACCCGCAATGATGCATTTAATCTTTTTTGTACTCTAGGCTAAAAGAAATTAATTTTTATGTAACCTAAATGTTTTCTCTTACAAATATCCTTTGTTGTTGTTCTTTTGGGTTTTTTTATTTAAATTTTGATGTGATTTTATGATATCTTTGAATTTTTCCCAAAATCTTTAGTCATGTGCTAGTCGTCGATTTTGTTTAACGAATATTGATTCTTTTAAGTTTAACATCAGTGAAAATCAACTGACATGATAACCCCTCGTGGTGCCCCCATGCCCTATTTTTTGTTTACAGATGAAGAGGAAATGGGGACACCGTGGCATTAAGACGAACTCAGATGCTCTCCTTGCCTTCCTTGTCTCTCACGGTGGTGATCTGAATGCATCCAATAGTGCAAGGGTGGAAATCAAAACTATGCTTCAACTTAAACGGGATCCAATCTTGCCATCTCTACTTGACATTCAAAGTCAAAAACGGTATAAAATATGTTTGATACAAGACATACGATATGATATTTTCATAAAAAGTGCAATTTAATATTTTATATGGAAATGATTTATAAATCAAGATTTGAATTATGAAAAGATTTTTAAAATCGATTTATAACCAAAACTCAAATAAATATTTCTAAAGAAACTAGATAATCGTTGATGATTAAAAACTTTGTTGATCATTGAATTCATTAATCCACCATAAAGGACGGTTTTTATAGTGATTTAGAAGTTTGAAACAGTGTCATTGTGACGTTATTCTTAGAGTGAACTATCCGTTGGCTAAATAGTTCCTACAATTTCAGCTCAAATATACTTTTAGTATTCATTCAGTTAAATCAAATTAACATCTTCGAAAACCTTCCTTATACAAAAATTTAAGAAAAATTTACAAAAGCGCGCCATTTTGTGACTACGTGTACTGCTCTTAAAGGCAAAACATACGAGTACTTGCCTACTTTCAGCCGTATATATTATTACGGCTGCTTTCCTTCCACTATTTTCCCAGGTCCCTTGTTCACTTAACAGACGACAAAGTTATACAAAGTTGTTATGATTCAGGAACCATAACATGTTGAATCTTCTTTCGAGAACCATTTTTAGCATCCCACTCAACTCGTCCCTCCGGACGATTACATAAAAACATCGGTCTATTCTTCCCAGCCACATCCCCCTCAAAACGAGTATTTTACAAGAAGGGATAGTGCTATAAAACATTTTGCATTCAATACTGTTTCATCAACTGTTGTTAGACTACATGAACCTGAAAGTATTGATAGCTGGGAGGTATTTGTGGATTCAGGAATTTTAACAAGTTTTAAACAAGTCAGCTTGTAAACATAGTCAGCTTGCAGAGATATACGGTACCAGTATGCAAATAGTATTACAGTGTTGTCATGTGGTTTCTTTTCACAAATTAGAATTGAGTGTGCACAAATATAAAAATTTATAATTTTTCTGGCATCCTGCTCTATCATTTTTAACACTTAATTTTGCATACATCAGAAGTCATTTGTACTAAACATAAAACAAATAAAGTTCAAATCGCTGAGAAGTTCACGTTACATGACTTATCAATATTAATATGTCCTGATGCATCTCTGCAGTTTTTTAAATCTTAATATATTTTGTGCATTAGAATATTAATGAACAACCTTCAGCAACTTAAATCTGACTGAAAGATAATATAATTAGCTTTCACGTCAGTTGTAAAAACACGTTACTGTTAATCTGAACTGTTGCCTTGTAGTCGGTCTATACATCCCTGTAACAATATGAACGTACTGTTTAGTTTGTTTGCAATCTCTAAAACGCTTACAGGAAAGACATCGCCAGACAGCAGAGCGCATCCAAACGCCCCCTACGTACCCTGGCTAAGACAAACAAAAACACAGGAACTAAGGTCAGCTCTGTGTCGTCTGGCTTACAGAAAAGCACTGTAAGATCAGGTTCAAAGAAACGTAGCTCTGGAAACTCCTCAGCGAAGTTGGCAACGGGTTCAGGAAGTCAGCAGAAATCTTCAGGTGAAGAATCCAATGTTTTTTTTAAAAGAAAGAGCACAGAATCAAAACACAAGGCTACAGATATCAATATATATATTCTCTTTTTATAGTAGAACGATGACGAGGACTATAATCAGAAATCATTACCCAAATCGGTTTCCTGAAGTTTATGTGGAAAACTATGGAATCGGATTGCGATGCCATCGATCTGGAGTAGAAAAAAACGGTGATGAAGGTCCAAAAGTATAAATCCGTCATGTCGATTATATTAGGATATACATTTCGATGCTATTCATTCACTATGAGTATTTGATAGTGGAGATATGTTTTTTCTAAACTTCTCCTACTGTAACGATTTTCATACTGCTTCGAGAATCATGAAAATCTTTGTGGAGGGAAAAGTACAGTTTAAGATGGAATTTTTTTCAAATTGTGATGAGTTTACGTTCAAGTAAAATTTTAATAGTCAAGGAATCAAGGGACTGAAATATTTTGACTGTCAACTGAAGAGATACAAACATATATATTTTGATTAAATGTAGCATTTCTTTATTCTCTGTATCTTATATCCTCATAGGCAAGTTGCATAACATACACACTGAGATCAAGCGCAAAGACGAAGAGCTTGAAACCCTTCAGTCCAGGGTCAAGACACTGGAACACCTGGTCAAGAAGAAAATCTCCTTCGCATGTGGTCATGATGTCATCCGAAGCATTGCTGAGCTCATCCCTGAATGCCCATATTGCAGCGAGCCAATTTCTTCAGTCGTAGACTTGCAGTAGAGACTTTACCCTCTTAATGCAGAGGAGCGGAAACCTTTTTAGGATAAATGTAAAGGATTGATACCTTTAAGAACTGAATACATTCAAACATAGTGATTGAATAGTTCTTCTCTTTAATAGTGGATCGCCGTGTTTTATTTTCAATGTAGTTTTCCTCTCCAAAACGAAGAATAATCCCTAATATCACTCTCCCAAAGTGGATTTCCACTCCTGTACATAATTACAGAGGATATTTCAATTATAAGGGTTAACGCCTCTTGGTTCTCATCGCACGTGTGGAGGTATTACCACTAAATATTTTGAAGGCTGAGATTTCATTACCACATTTGTTTACCCAGGACGGTGCAACTTTAGTGATCAATATTAATTCAAATCATTGCTGGGGTAACATGACAAATGGTCCATTGAAACTACGTGATTCGCAAGTCCTCAAAAAGGATTGACTTTAATGCCATTTCCGTATAATGCACTAGTAATCATATTTAAAACATATGTCTTTGTTGAGTTCATTGTTTTTATTAATCGTTTCGAGTACATGTAATTATATTTCAAAATTCACCATGCAAATTGCATAGTACGTGTGGTTAGGGCTCGTCACAAAGTTTGTCTGACCTAGCAACAACTGACGTTTGCAATAGGCATCCTGCCAATTGGTTTACAGTCAATTGTAATACTAGGTAAACGTATATAATTTTGATTACATTTTGAAAATGTTCTATTGGCCTGACGTTGTATGAGATCTCATCGACGATGTATTTGTCTTTTCAACTGTGATAATGATCATAATTAGTATAAGATATATTACGACACTATTTATCCCTGATCACTGAGTAGATTTCATGACATTTGTAGAATAAATAGCACGTTTGTTTTTGAATCTCTTCTCTAAACGCACAGGGCATAACCTGCTCAAATAAACTGCTTTTTGTAACACCATGTTTCCAAATCTCAATAACAAATAAAAAGAACAATGTTTATTATAACTAGGACAGGGTACTCCGTATGTTAAAGATACAATGTCCCTTTTGCAGCCAACATCAAATTCTCTAGAACTTTGCAGGAATTCTAAATATGTCATGTATGTCCTATCTGTGTAATTTAAACGTTCGCAGTGTCCTAATATTCAAATTATGCAAGGAAACCCATTTACTTGCTAGACCTCACTGGCAGACACTACTGAGTGACTGACTGGCCTTTTTTCTTCTTTATACATAAAATGAGCTGTAAATGGTACATGAGCATTTGTCTACATCAATAACCCACTTCTTGTAATGGCCAAATTTAAACTGACTGAATCTTTGCGCAGCATAAAACGTACGATCATTCGGTACAATGGTTTGAAAATCAGACTATTACTTACTGGCTCTATAGCTCTTAAGTCGATTCAATAACTAATAGTCGTTTTTTCCCCACTTAAAGACATTTTCAAGCCCCCCGTTTTTTAGGGAAGTTCTAAATTAGTATTATCTTTCAAATGCCGTTGGAATTTAACCTTTTCATTTGTTTGGCCTGCAAATGGGAAATTTAACAACAGTTTATCATGTTGTTGCTTAAGTATAAGCTGGTGTTATGAATGTGAAACTAAGTACAGTCATCCAGTGTGAGTAGTAGATAAACAAGCAGGATGCATTATATTCAGATCGAATTCAAATGTGGAGGGTTGTATCTCTTTTATCAATGTACTAGAATCCTTAATTTTTGATTTCCTTTTTATTTTGTTTGTTTGAATGGACATGCTATTAAAACTGAAAAGAAATCATTGATTAATATAAAAACAAGATGTACCCATATTTTATTCATAATAATTCTTTGTGTTTTATGAAATAACTGAAATACCCTGATATTTAGGCAAGTCATTGCAGTTCTGGAGTGTTTCATTTTCCACAGAAAAAGGCCTTTTCATTTCATTATGAAAATGAAAGAGTACGCTCTTTTTTGTTTTTTATTAGATATCGTCAGAGATTACTATGAAAGTTTGTGTAACTTTTTCTTTGATTTGTTTTGTTCGTTATGCAGTTATAGTTCATTACTTCAATAATGTGCTTTGTATTTTTCTTTCCTTTGTAATTAGATGAGAATGGTCCTCTGTACTTAATGTTAAATAAGAGGTTATAACAAAAATTATCTAAGATATGCAGATGAGCCCTAATGGCTCAAAATTCGTATCCAAATGTGTTTCTTTTAAGGTTATGTTTGCTACTTTACAAGATAGGAGGGGCAAAACGAAATAGCTCACGGTCATGCACCTAGTTCAACAAGGGACGATGTGTGTGGCTGTGGATTGCTTGGCATCATGTTATGCCTTTTAACACGACATGGACGCAGCCATTTTAGATGTGACGTACCAAGTTATACATGTATCATGCACGAAGCGTTAATTGGAAAGACTTTTAATTTAATAACAAAACGTTTTCTTTTCAATGAGGGAAAATAATAGCCGAGAAGGTAAAAACTACATTTGGTAAAATTGTGTTGATTGTTATTATTTGTAATGATTGTAAACTATAAACAATTTAACATTATGTTGAGACGCACGTTTGTTTTTAATAAAAAAACATTTTGAACTGATTTGAATTATTAAAGTTAATTTTGTTAACATAACTTTCATGTCAGTTTACTATAAGTTGGTATACACACACTTTCTGTACATGACTTGTGTACAACTATATATTACAGGATCTCACATTATAAGTATTCGCTGCAGCTTGTCAGACCATTGTATGCTGAATACATAGCGTGCTTATGGTGCGTAAGAGCAACAACAAAACAGCCATTGTATGATAGATATCACACGGAAGCGTAAGCAGTGCGTGGTGGCAATTTCTTCATAGTTGTTATTGCGAAAGACTGGGGAATTCCCGTGAACACTTAACGCATTGAACACGTTCTAGACAGATATTGAGAATTGGCTGTACTTGTATGTGCCAAGTTTTGAAGCCGCCATTACTGATCAACAACAGACTTATTAGAAGAAGCAGGCGTGTACGCAGGGGGGGGGGGGTTAAACCCCCCCCCCTTGAGTTTTTTTTATGTGTATGTTTTATGTATGTTTTTTGGGGAAACCCCCCCCCCACCCTTTTGCGTTTATTTTTATTTTTTTAATTATGCCAATGGGTGACCTAAAAAGGGTGACCTTACCCCCCCCCCCCCCAACGGAACAAAATGTCAAATTTTCAAATTTCGAGACCAATTTCGTGATCCATTTTCACGCTTCTCATTAACTACATCCTTGAACCCATTTTATATGTATGTGTATTGTGTATGATAAATAACACACGGACGCGTAAGCAGTGCACGGTCGGAATTTCTTACCAGTTGGTATTTCGCACTACCGGGGAATCCCCATGAACACTCTACGCATTCAATACGATGCAGACAGTTATTTGAGAATTGGCTGTACTTGTATGCATGTATATGTGCCAGGTTTTGAAGCCGCCATTACTGATCAACAACAGACGTATTGAAAGAAGTAATTTTATGAAACCAGTGACGCAAAATTGGACAGCTAGAGAGGAGAAGGAAGCAAAGAACATGTAATTCATCCTTATTTTATGTAGTGTGTGTGGTGTTTGTGATGGATTAATTTTAAAGAAACATGAAAGAGAGAGAGAGAGGGGGTGAATTTTATATGCGCATGGGTGTGGATGTAGGTGGACAGGTGTGTGTATAATTTTCTTTTTTAGTTAATAGAAACATGGAAGAGAGAGAGAGAGAGAATGGTTATATGCACCTGGGGTGTATGACTAGATAAGTGTGCGTGTGAGATAACGCCCGCGTGTGTGTATTATTTCCTGTATTTCAAAGAAGCACGAAAGAAACTTAACTTGCATGTTAATTGTATGAATAGATATTAATCGGATGAGTTTTCATTCGAATGTAAAATAAGACGTAACTTTAAAAAAGAAAATGCGGATAGGTTTTCCAATTTCAACTATTGGTTACTTTTAAAACAATTTTTTTTTAAATGAAATTAAAATTAAAAGAAAAAGAGGAAGTTCTTCATGAATTTCCGTTTATTTATTAGCCGATGAGAACAAACTCTTGATGGATTCCAAATTCAATTTATACGCATTTATAGAGCCAGTAAGAAATGAACTGATCATTTTGAGTTTCATATATTTTCAGTCATATACATGTATATTTGATCTTCTCCAGAACTAGAATGTTATTTATGGATAAACGAAATGTTAAGACCTACAGAAGGAATGTTGGATTAGGAGTTAGAGGAATATTAAAAGGAATGTGAAAATGATGTTTCTATGGTAAGAAGCCTCACTAGTACAGGGTACAACAGAATGGTGAACAAAGATTAAAGAAGTTCAATAATTGTACACGGTGAGGAACCTTATTCGCGGAGTGTTAGTGAATAGTGGACGTATAACTGAGTACAATAACAAGAGAACTGCCTTCACATTGCCTTGGCGAACGTCGGGTAAACCAGGCGCGTAGCCAGGGGGGCGGTGGGGGCGGTAGCCCCCCCCCCCCCCCCCCCCCCCCCCAAAAAAAAAGAAAGAAAGAAAGAGGACGTAGAAAGAAAAAGGATTGAGAGTCGAGAACGGTACAACGAATTGTCTTCTTTCTCTAATAATTTATTGAACCTTCAAAGCTTCCGCGCTTCGCGCGGAAGGGGGTGGGGGGAACTGAATTCAGATAAGGATTAAGAGTCGAGAACGGTACAACGAATTGTCTTCTTTCTCTAATAATTTAATGAAACTTCAAAGCTTCCGCGCTTCGCGCGGGAGGGGGGGGGGGACTGAATTCAGATAAAGATTAAGAGTCGAGAACGGTACAATGAATCGTCTTCTTTCTCTAATAATTTATGAAACGTGAAAACTTCCGCGCGGGAGTGGGGGAAACTGAATTCAGACAAGGATTAAGAGTCGTTTGAGAATGGCACAACGAATCGTCTTATTTCATTAATAATCTAATGAAACGTCAGAGCTTCCGCGCTACGCGCCGAGGAAGGGGAACTTGTTTCAAACAAGGATTAAGAGTGAAGACGTTACAACGAATCGTCTTTTTTCTCAAATGAAACGTCAAAAGAAACCGAATTTAGATAAGGATTAAGAGTCGAGAACGGTCCAACGAATCGTCTTCTTTCTCTAATAATTTATGAAACGTGAAAACTTCTGCGCGGGGGAAACTGAATTCAGACAAGGATTAAGAGTCGTTTGAGAATGGTACAACGAATCGTCTTCTTTCATTAATAATCTAATGAAACGTCAGAGCTTCCGCGCTACGCGCCGAGGAAGGGGAACTTGTTTCAAACAAGGATTAAGAGTGAAGACGGTACAACGAATCGTCTTTTTTCTCTAATGAAACGTCAAAAGAAACTGAAGTTAGATAAGGATTAAGAGTCGAGAACGGTCCAACGAATCGTCTTCTTTCTCTAATAATGCAATGAAACGTCAAAGCTTTCGCGCTTCGCGCGAGAGGGGGGGAAACTCCCCCCCCCCCCCCTCCCTGCACCCACCCCCCTAGGGAGCGCGCTACGCGCGCTCTGTAAGTGATTCGCACGCTTCGCGTGCTCACTACCGCCCCCCCTAAAATGAAATCCTGGCTACGCGCTTGGGGTAAACGGCATAAGAAGTATACAATGGTATAAGGAGTAGATAAGTTAACAAGTGAACAATATATCAAGTATTCAAGAAATCATCATTAATCGATCTTAGCCAATGCTTGCTCTATATCGATGGATTATTTGTGAAAGTTATGGAGGTCTCATTTTATCTCGTTTCTCTTAACAGGATGAATAATAAACGAATATGATTATCAACCTTGATTAGTCCTTGCTTCAAATGGCATGAAACTAAAAAGAGTGGATTGATCTGCAAACGTTGATAACTACAAACCTCTCCGAACATGACATAGACTTCTACCCTCTCTTTATCTCACACTCTCTCAATATATACAGTACATGTTTCTATTTCTTTTAACATTCTTCCTATATATCTATCTTATTTGTATTCCCATTTCTGCCCTCTATTTAGCTGTTGAAGGTAAACACAAATGGAAACCCCTGTTAAACCAGGTTTCCGTGTCATCCGAGGACCTGATTGGACTTATAAGTACCAAGATGGCGGAAAGGGATATGCAGGAACGGTTCTGAGACTACATGATGAACGTCAACCACATTTTCCAAAACTCTCCGTACTCGTTCAGTGGGACAGTGGAGATAAAGGTCTCTACCGGGCTGGCTATGACCAGGGTTATGATCTCAGGATCATTGATACAGCTAATGCAGGTATTTCCAAATATGGTTACTAATACTTTTGTTAACCCAGGGAAGCCTCACCCGTTTCAATGCTGTTCTCCGTGAGGGCCCTGCAATTAGTATTAACCCAGCAATTGCAAGGTACCCATTTACACCTGGGTGGAGAGTGGCAAATATGGATTATTGTCTTACCAAAGAACGTTAGTGACAGGCTAAGATTCAAAATCGAACCCTTGGATTAACAGTCAATTAAATGAACTATACCACGACACCTCGACAACTATTGATTATTTGATATGGTTCGTACCTCTCACCAATTACATCAATAACAAATGGCGTTTTATACATAAACTCATGCCCGTTACAAATTTATATTTCTGGCACAGATCAATACTAATAACTTCAGCCTGAATGCCATCTCAGCGATCAAAGCACCCAAGCATCCAGCGATCAATTTATCTTCCTTACCAGGAACTATGACACACATGGATCGAGAAAGACATTTTTACCAAATGGCATCTCAAACAACACAATCATCACAAATTATTTGAAAGTAGTCCTCTTAATGTAAAGTCAATCGAATGGAGAAATATTCTACAGTGTCCTATGGATAACATGCCTGATAGCCTACAACTGCTACAATTGACAATATTCCATTTTAGATTTCAACCAAAGCTGCGTTCCAGCGTTTCATTGTGATAATAATATTGATGACGATGGCTTCTTGTATAACGCCTGTGTCCGCCTCTAATAGGCGCTCATAGCGCTTTCTCTACAGTCTCGCAAACCTAACGTTCGTCAGTGTTACGATATGGTCAAATTAAAATAGTTTTCCATTAAACAGTCTTTGTTGACATTGGTATTGTTTTTGTTTCCCCTTTGTTTTAGTGTGTCATCCAAAGGTATGGTGTGACGGCTGTGACGTTGATGAGATTAGGGGGATGCGATGGAGATGCACCGAGTGCTACGCCTTTGACCTCTGTACCACTTGCTACATGAATGACGAACATGATCTCAGCCATGTCTTCATGAGAGTGATGTCTTCAGACAAAACATCCATGGGGTATGTACATGTGTATGACACTCAACATTTAAAGGTATATTGTGGGATCTGGGTGATGAGAGACCATGAAATCAGCTAGTATTATGGGCATTTTAGGGAGAAATGGCATCTTGGTCTTCATAATATCTCGGGTTTTTGAAACAGTATATCACTACTCTTGTTCGTACATCTCTTGGTATATATCAAGCTTGGCTAACACTGGACCGATCTTATCTAGTCCCATTACATCGAGTTTGTCTTCTCTGCGTGCCATATCCTGTATTAAATAGAAATTTGAATTGCTCCTAAAAGCGGAGTGTATTGAACTTAATTTAACAGTCGTTATTGTCTTTAAGAAATTAAATAATGATTTGTATTCACCACATGTCAGAGTAAGTTAACTGCCAAAAGACAGAAACTTCAGTAGTTTGATGAATTACATTTGAAATATCAGATATTGTTTTTTTTTTAGATGCCGATCAGAGAGCACCTCCTGGGGCCAGTTTCTCGAAACCATCAAAAGTCTAAGTTCACCTAAATTCTCATAGAAGCTCGTGGTAGTTCTATAACACATATTTATGGGATGTCCATGAAGTTAGACTTTTGTCGGTTTCGTAAAACGACCCCCTGATCACAGACCATTCCGAATGTTTATTAAACATGTTTGAATCTTAGTAAGATTCTTCAAAAATCAGACAATCGAAATCAGGTCTAAAGTTGCTAATATTCCGTTGCTACAAGTTGACACATAACAGTAGGGACTTTTAGATTGAGTGGACGAGAACGACGTGCACGTCCAATGATCATGCATGTCTATGGCAGGCCGTTTAAACATATATTCCTATTTCTTGATATCATGAATTACCATTGCTTTACAACAGAAATCATGTCCTAATAATTATCAAGAATTAACATTGCTTTACAACAGAAAATCATTTCCTAATAAAGATCAAGAATTAACATTGCTTTACAACAGAAAATCATTTCCTAATAAAGATCAAGAATTAACATTGCTTTACAACAGAAAATCATTTCCTAATAATTATCAAGAATTAACATTGCTTTACAACAGAAAATCATTTCCTAATAAAGATCAAGAATTAACATTGCTTTACAACAGAAAATCATTTCCTAATAATTATCAAGAATTAACATTGCTTTACAACAGAAAATCAATTCTTGATATGAAGAAATAGGAATAAATTTTAAAACGGCTTGCCATGGACACGCATGATAAGTGGACGTTCACGCCGTTCTCGTCCACTCAATCTAAAAGTCCCTATTTTCCAGCGTTTGATATTGATTTTTTTTGTATTGATGTAGTCCTAAGATGCTACCAAGATCATCATCACCTCGTCTTGCTCTTAAAGGAAGCTTTGCCGGAGCAAAGGTTGTCAGACATCCTCAGTGGCACAAGAGACTTGAATCAGGTTCGTCTTGATATCTTCCACTCTGTGAAATACAAAACAGAAGATACTGTCCAAAGAGATGTTGACAATGCGCATGAACAAGTAAAATGGCTATCGTATTATTTAATCAAAAGGGTTCACCTCGCATGTATGTTACATATAACCAGATGAAATCTCCAAATAATTGTGTACATTGTAGACAGATTGCATTTGGCGACAGATATCAAGAATAATCAAGGAAGGCTTCAGATACAAATGATATCTATCAGAGCTTTTATTTTATTTCCTCCTAGATAAGCTACTCGGGACAGTAGTCAGGCATGGACAGACACTTGAGGATAAAGCCAATATACGAGCAGCGGTTGAGTTCTCTTCTAGGCGAGAGAGGGTAGACTTTATTAAGATATTGTGTACACTACCAGGGTCAGGAGGTTTTGTGTATGCTGGACACCTACCAAATCTTGGTGAGAATAGCAATGTCTTTTCCTTTTTTCAATACCATACCGTGCTTATAGTTTAAGAATTAAGCTTTATTTTAGATCGTATGCTGTGTATTTGTGTATATACAAGGTGGTCCACAAAGTTTTGAGTAAGGCGCTTTGATTCTACAGATGTTTTTGTGAGGCAATATTTTTTCAAACTTTTCTACTTTCACAACCGGCATAATGCTTGCCGGGGGAATTGTGCGCATGACGGCTTCCCATATGGCGGCTTCCCATACAACCAGCGGAGTTGAGAAACGCATTTCCGTCCCGTCAAAACAGATCATTGTATGGCAAGCCGTGAAGAGATCGCTGAAATTGCAGATCGCAGATATTGTATTCTTTTGGGGGTACCCTGCTTATCAATACGTATTGATATCAGGCGAAAAAGGCCTAATCCTAAATCTTGGCAATAGAACCGGAAATATGTGGTCATTTTATAGTCATGAATATCCATATCATCATCATCCACAAGCCACAAAACAGCCATGATTGGAATTGAGATTGCTATTGCCATCATTGATAATTGGGTTATGGAACATGGAAATTGATAGAATTAGATGTTTTCCTTGAAACATGTAGAAGAAGAAAAAGCTGGGCTACATAGAACAGATTTGTTTACCCTTTAAGTTGTTCGCTAATCATAGGGGATCTGGAGCCAGTGAATGAAGGAGACAACGTCCTGGTAACTGCCACTCCTGCAGAATTGGAGGCACTCCACAAGCGCAGAGGATTGTGGAAGCCAGATATGACCAAAGTGAGTATAAGTCTAGTTTCACTTTGGCCATTTTTAGTCCTTCCAGACAACGTTTTGAAGCTGCAAAATGTTAGCTTTTACTGAAAATAATACTTTGTAATTTCAATATTTCAAAAAGTCATTCGTCCATCTTTTGGCATTCAGATAAACGATGAACTTAATAATAAAGAGGGAAAAATATCCTCTTTTTTTTTCTTTTTAAATTCAGTAAATATATCCCAACGCTGCCACCTGTTAGTAAACTACAGTCATACCTGTATTAGTGCCCCCGCTCTATAAAAGCCCTCTTGCTGTAGTGGCCATCTCTTTTGTTACACTCGAGAACAAATTGTATGTTATACAGTAGGTTTGCGGGTGCACCATGTGTGTGAGAGAGAGACAGAGGTTTGAGGAGTCCTGAAAAGGACTCTGACTCGGTAATCTTTCTTGGAGGAGTGTAGTCCTGGAAAGGACTGTTTGTTATCTTTCTTAGCATATAGTTCTCAGGAGAACTATAGCGCTTGGAGAGGATGAGTGGCTCGACGTTTCGAACAGGTTGAATATCCGTCGTCAGGAGTGGAGAATAGCTGGCGTGCGTGAGCTTAAGTCACCGGGGTGCGGACGTCAGGGGAAAAAAAATTAGGTGACGTCCGCACTCCCCCCCCCCCCCCCCCCCCCCCCCCCCCCCCCCCTGGTAGCCAAGCCGGGGAGACTACCCCGACCTAACTGTAAATTTCAAACTAGATTTCGGATAATGAATCGGCCAATTTGTAAGGTTACTCTCTCTCTCTATCTATATTGCAGACTGTTCGCAAGAAGGGATTTGTGAATAGAAGAACGAATACTGGTGACTTCACTGTGACTTTCCAAGACAGCCAAGAAACCTTCACGATGAATTCTGCAGCTCTACGGAAGGTAACAAGGACATAATCAGCTAGTCTTGCTTAAATCTAACCGACTATGCATATGCTTGTAACATTTTCCTTGATAAATAGGGCCTAATTGTAAAGGATTCGTGGTACGGTGGTTCAGTAACCAGACAGGTTACGGGGTTTGAATCCCCACCGCAGCATTAAACGCCCTTTGGCAAGACATTAATCTCCATTTGCTACACTCGACCCAAATGATGTATATTCCTTGGCAAGAATTAATTCCTTAAAGGTAAAGACCAGTTTTGGAAACACCCCCTCTCAAAGTATGAAATGGAAGCTCATGTGAAAGAATATGTTTTGACTAATACGTGATGATACAAATTTTGCCGAGAAATCGCCTACTAATGGATGTATTTGGTAAATTATTATATCTGTTTGGACCTGATCGATGTCGCGCATGTGTCGCGTAGTCCCATATACATATTTCTGTGTACAGTGCTTTTAACTTTACCAAGACTGGGCCAAATTTCTTATCATTTTGATGATTCCAGAACCTTGCAGTACACACCAATACAATAATATGCTAGATGATCAACCTTTTCTGATTGATTCCACAACGTTTCTTTCACAATCCAATCGCATGACCATAACTGGTCTTTATCTTTAAAATGCTAGAGCGTCATAATGGCAGCCATGTTAAAGCAAGGATAATGACTTAGGAGCGCCAGAAGTGTCAAGTCTGACAGACAAGAGCGCTAAACAAGGACCCACTGTAATCATTATTATCATTCTTACAAGTTTTATTAACCTTTATATTATTTTTAATATGACTGCTATTATTATCAATATTATTATTTTTATCATTGTTATTTTCATTGTAATTATTACTTCTTTTGTTTTTGCTATTTTTATGTTGTTATTTTTATTAAAAAGTTACCAAATCTACGGGGAAACATCAGCATTAATATTTTTCTTGATATCATTAGTATTGTTGCCATTTACAGTTCTATCAACCTGTTGCTTTTAGATTCATCCATTGTGTCTTGGGCAGCGTGTCCGGATAAGTGATAATATCGAGATGGTCAAGAGATTACAGTCTGGGCATGGTGGATGGACGGCAGCTATGAAAAAGGTGACTTCTCCAACTATCATCACTAGAGTACAGGTGTACGAAGCCGGGGAGGGGAGCTGCTTGCTGCACCACCCCCCCCCCCCTCCCTCTCCCCCACGTGAACTTACAAAGTTCTCATATTCTTACAGCAAAGGTGCTCGTATTTGTTATGTCCATACCGAATGCATATTTTGTTTTTATAGCTCTCTCCCTTCGGTAGCTAACGAAATTTAGGAAATGAAAGATAAATATACGAGCAAGGACGTCAACACCCCCCCCCCCTCCCCTCGGATAAAATGTGCCTGTTCACCTCTGAGCTAAAATGTATGATTTTTTTAGATTTTTTAACAGTATGACACTAAAGGCAAGTTATTCTTATTCTGACGTTGTTTTCTTGCATTTTTTTCATTGTATTGCAAATAAATATCCTTTGAGATGTTTGCAAGTTGACACAACCTTAATTTTAATTTGATTTCATAAATTTCCACATATCCAATTTAAAAACATGTATAAAGCAGGACAAATTATAATCCATTTAAAAGCAACATGATACAAGCAAATATACAAAAAAGAAAAAGCTCACAATGTGGTTGGATCAGAAAACTTTTGCTTTCAATTGTAAAGAAGTTGTCATTATAACATGAAAGCAAACTACACATTATAAGTACAAATAGTGCAATAGCGGAAACGAATTTGCACAGAGAATGGTAAATAAATAAACATTTTTAATTTTTCATAATAATACCAAAAGAATTACGGCTGATCGTCAACAAAACGGAGTTAAGTCTTTTGTCAACTCTGCTTGTTGCTACGGCAGCCAGCCAGTGAAAACGAACTCGTATAATCGATACCGCCCGCCAAAACTGACTTTTTGGTTTCCTCTATTCAAATTGTTGTTAATCACTCATGCATGAAATATGCATCATATGAGTTGCATCAAATGAAAGAAGAGGATCTAAGCTTCACAAAGATGTGTCATTTATTTTTATAATTGCGATTAAGTTATGATAAAACATCGATAATTCTCGGTTCCGTTTTTTCTGGGACGCAATGTATATGTATAAGTTTATTTGCATTTTTAGTTTTGTATAAGATGTAATTGTATATCAGTCTATTTTTGTGTGTATAGCGCTTAGAGACTTCGGTGGTAAGCACTTTATAAGTAACGTTTTTATTATTATTATTATTATTATTATATACCACAAATTAGAAAGGAAGGTACATGGAATCAAAACACGGCTTCGATTTCGATTGAATAAAATCAGTGAAAGTTTGAACAAAATCGGGCAAGGAATAAAGAAGTTAAAGCTTTTTTAAATAACTTGTCGCTAGAGGGCGATATTCAACATGGTGACATCCTTTATGGACAACTGTCCATGTCTTTTTTACTTCAAATTTCACGTTTTTCCTTCTTTCTTGTGATTGAGATAATTTACTCCCCTGAAAGCAAGATATGGAATGCAAAATGAAGGCTACTTTCACATTTTACGATGTCGGATCTTAAGTTGCCTTGATTGTAAAGTGTAAAAGATTTGAATAAAATCAGTAGAAGTTTTAGAATGTCGGATCCTAAACACGAATAAATACAAAGAAAATGAAAGAATTGTAAAATTAAATGGTCAGAAAGAATGGAGAGTTGTCCATAATGATGTCATCAAATTAGATATCGCCCTCTGGTGACAAGCTGTTTCAAAAAGCTTTTACTTCTTTATTCCTTGCCCGATTTTGTTCAAACTTTCACTGATTTTATTCAAATATTTTACACTTTATAATCAAGGCAACTTAGTATGAAGGTTCCGGTTCCCTTTAAATATGCAAAAATAGCTTATTCTGTATCCGAAAATATGGTTGCCATTCAATAAGTTTAGTAGGCATAATATTGGCGGATTTTAATGAAATTTTATATGATAAGGTACATCGAATCAAAATACAGCCTAAGTTCGATTTCGGAGTATGTAGGTCAAAGTTCATAGCTCATTTAATATGCGAAAATACCTAATTATATATGGGAATTTTGTTGATTTTATTCAATAACGTAAGAAATGATGTTGAGTATGTACATCAAATGTCAAAGGTCATCAAAATATGCAAACATTTATTAACACCTCCAGTTTAAACACCTTTATGGCGTCTTTTGGAGGAATCCTACCAAGTACCAAGTACCCAGCGAGTGGATCCTACACATTGCGTTGACTTGTTTTAATCTATTTACTTTCATATTACGAACAAAAGAATTATGTAGCATAATAACCATGATGATTATATTCATATTTTAGGCCATCGGTACAGTTGGAAAGGTGGTAGAGATTGACGGATTTGAAATTCGTGTCAAAATCAAGAACAATCAAAAATTAATTTTCAATTCTGCAAATCTGGCTCCGGAACGGATTCGTGCTCCAAGACTAGAAAATGTGAACCCTGAAGAAAATTTGCGTGGTAAGTTTTAAGTAAAAAAAGAACAATAGTGCTGGCCAAATCAAGGCTCTCCATTTTTTAATAGTTGATTACAATTACGAATCCCCCCAAAAAGGAAAATAAATGAATGAATAAATAAATATTTTTATACAGTGCGTCCCAGAAAAAACGAAACCGAGAAGTATCGATGTTCTATCATAACTTAATCACAACTATAATTAATGAATGATACATATTTGGAAAGCTTAGAGTCTCCTCTTTCATGTGATGCTACTCAGATGATGCATATTTCACGCATGAGTGATTAAAAGCAATTTGAAGGAAGGAAACCAAAAAGACATTTGGCGGGCGGTATCTGAATTTCTAGAAAGTTGAGTTTCTGCCCTTTCATATGACACCTCAATCAGGAAAAATGAGCGAGGAATGACAAAGTTCTGTTTGTTTAAAGTAGTGCTTGCATTTCCATAATTTTATTAAACGAATTCGTTTTCACTGGCTGCCTGCCGTATCAATAAACGAAATTAACAAAAGACTTAACTCCGTGTCGTTGACAATTAGCCGTAGACGAGAGTCTTCATGCATGGCTGATTGTCAACGAAACGTTAAGTCTTTTGTCAAATCTGCTTTTTGCTACGGCAGGCAACCAGTGAAAACGAATTCGTTTGTTAAAAATTATGAAAATGTAAGGGCTACTTTAAACAAACAGAACTTTGTTATTCCTCGCTCATTTTTCCTGATTGAGGTGTCATATGAAAGGGCAGAAACTCAACTTTCTGGAAATGTGAATTTTTCTTCGAAATTCACATACCGCCCGCCAAATGTCTTTTGGGTTTCCTTCCTTCAAATTGCTTTTAATCACTCATGCGTGAAATATGCATCATCTGAGTAGCATCAACTGAAAGAGGAGACTCTAAGCTTTCCAAATATGTATCATTCATTAATTATGGTTGTGATTAAGTTATGATAAAACATCGATACTTCTCGGTTTCGTTTTTTCTGGGACGCACTGTATAAAGGAATGAGTATAATTGAAAGGCATTAGTTCCTCGTAATTGATATGTTGAAAATATTTTTCTAGGAGGAATCAACATTAAGTTTAGGAACAATCGGATTTTCTACATACAGTAGAAAATAATTATTTTAATTGAAAGATCTTCAAATGAGAAATGGTGGGAAACTTTTCAATAAATATTCCTCTTACCACTGCAGGACGATAATGTTCGAATGCATATTCAACGTACGTTATAAGGCTTGACAAAAATTCATGATTAGAGATTCTTTAAATTAAAACTTATTTTGACCATCTTTAATTTTATGTAGTAGGAACGGACTTGTGGAATCGTCTGCTGGCTTTGTCAATATAAACTTCTTTCCATAGTTAGTACTATAATTATAGTTACTAATATTTGTTTTATTGTTATCAGTAGTAGTAGTAGTACTTATATCATCAATTGTATTATATGTATCATTATCATCACCAACTTCATAATCATTGATAATTTATTTATTATTTGTATTATTATTTCGATTACTGTAACTATTATCATCATTATTATTGATACTCTTAACATTGATTTACAATTTTACCTTTGCCTCTAGGTATCCCTCGGGCCATGCAGGATCCTGAATGGCCAATCATGGCTGCTACAGAAGCAGGTGATATCAAAGAGATGGAGCGTATCTTGGCTATACATCCAGAATGGGTTAGTACTAAGGGTCGGATCTAGAATTCTGTAAAGGGGGAAGGGGCAAAAAACCTTCGAGTAGCAACATGAAAAAGGGTCATCAGACTTTGGCGCTGTATCTTTGTTTTCAAATTCTGTAACAAGCAACGAAAAAAGAAAGAAAAAGGTTAGATCATTTAAAAACTGGGGCACAACTTGGGATTAGCTGTGTACATATTATTAGATATGCCACTTGGGGGTCAAGTGAGGGGATGGGGAGTCTTGGGCTGGATCTCGTTTTCCTTATCACATTCAAGATTCATAAAGTATTAATATATTCAATATACAGTTGGGTTGAGGTTGAGGAAAAGATTTACATCAAATATTTTCTCTGTCTTTTTGCATCTAGATTCATTACGAGTACGAGCCTGGCTGTTCGCTGTTAGGGTTCATTGCCGGTACCGGCAATGTTCACAAAGTGAAGTTCCTCCTTGAGAAAGGGGCCTTTACTGAGTGCATTGACATGAACGGCTGTACGCCACTTTTCCATGCAACAGATGCGTAAGATATTCTAAGGTCTTTCAAAGATACAGAACGTATTTTTTATAAAGCTAATGATAATTTGTGTTGCCAACATGTAATGCTAAAACCGAATGTAATGCCCGAATCTTTCAATGCCTCATGCAAAATCAAACGAAAAAGTCAATCTCTATCACCCACATTGATGTAACAATATCATTAACATGAACAGTTTTTGTTTTCATTTAATCAGTGAAATAACATATCCCGCATTTTTTTTGCTCCGAGTCCACAAGCCTATTTACACACATTCTTTTGAAAAAAGGTTATCTCATATCTCGTTTTCTTTACAGAGCATTTCCTAATCTCCCCTTGGCATTAATGTTATTGATGAATGGAAATTTAATATAATTCTACTTAAATGCGCCAACAAAAAGAAAAATTATTCGGGCGTTGTTAAAATTATTCTATCTATCTATCAGGCTATAGTTCATCCAGACGTTGGACAAAGCCCTCATAACATTTCCATTCTCTTCTGTCTGTAGCTGTCCTAGTCCAAGCGGCCGTTCCCATGTATGATGTTAGGTCATCTCTCCATCTTCTCTTCTGCCTTCCTTTTCTTCTCTTTCCCATCCTTGGTTGCCATTCTTTTAAACGATTTGTCCATCTATTGTCCTGAAGTCTTGCTACATGCCCAGCCCATCTCCACTTTGATTCTCTAACTTTCTCCATGATGTCTTTAACCTTTGTTTTCTGGCGTATGACTTTGTGATTGATTTTGTCTCGCAGAGATAAATGCGACATCTTTCTCTCCATAGCTCGTTGAGTAGTCACAAACTTCTGTTCTAGATCCTTTGTCAATGACCGTGTTTCTGATCCATATGTCATAGTTGTTAGAATGCATTGGTTGAACATTCTTCTTCTTAGTGACATGGGTATGTTTTTATCGGTCAACATGTCTCTGTATCTTCCAAAGTTCATCCATCCTGCTTTATTTTTATTTATTTATTCGTTTTATTTAGACAGGGTAACTCTTTCAGTATAAATACTGTTTTTCTGAGAGGCCCTGTACACAAAAAAATTGTTACAAATACATGAAATAACAAACAGTGTTAAAAGACGTCTACATGATTTTATATTATATCAGGGTTATTTGTTTGTTTTGTTTATAGTTATTATAAAACCCAATAATATACAACAAAGCAATATTTGTCCAGCTGATACAATATGAGTTTATGCTTATCCGATCAAATAGATCAATAATAATGTAAGCATAATTATACACATCAGGAATAAACTTTTACATACAAGGGAAAGGACAAATTTTCATGAGAGTGGAATACACTAATTTTTGACACTTAGTACCAAAAAATGAAATAATCACAAACGCAATGTTCTCCAATATAGATTTGCAAATGAATGTTTTGATTGGGCCTGTCTAACACAAAAAGGGAGTTTTTTACTCTCATCATAACTAAATAAGATCTGGCTATTTGTGTCAGTCGATCAGTACACTTCAACAATGATCACGGTCTGTAAACAAATAAGACAAAAGAAGATACCCTTAATTAAGATCAAACTATAACATAATCTCCCCCCAAGTCTTTGGTGCAAAAAGAAACTAAAGGCAAACATTGCGACAAAGACTTAAAATACGACCCAATGATCAACGACAAGTAAAAGTAAGAACAATAGACGTGAACGCGGTCCAGGCTAAAACGAAACCTAACACATGACGGAATGTCATGAAAAACTAGCAAAACAAGAAATGCAATAGCCAAATATCAGTTAAAGAATTAAAGACATAAGGCAAACTGTTCGAGTGTCAATGTCACATGTCATAGTCTGAGTGCCAGACAGGTTTGGCTGGGCGACGGGTAGATTGCCTAGGAGGAGCACTGGCCCGTCTGACGGGTGTGAGCGACGGCAACTGCGTGTCGACCGACGAAGGGACAGGAACAACCACAGATGGGCGAAAAGGACGACGGGGCGGGTCATGTGACGTTCCAGAAGAAGCGGCAGGGGTCGTTGGAGCTGCTTGGTCAGGGGGCATGACAGGTCCCGGCTGCCTGGTGGCAGGGGTGTCAGGGCATGTCGATCAATGGTGGCACCAGGGGTAGGGCTGTTTCAGGGCCTGAAGCTGGATTCCTAGGCTCTTCAGTAGGACGCGGCAGGGGCCCTACGGCTGGCCGCAGGACGGGCTGTCGAGTACTCGGACGATTTGTGCCAAAGTCACCGTCCATCACCAAAAGAGGGGGGGCGCGGGCACACTGGAACATACTGTCTCAGGAACTTCCTGTTCCGTAGTGTAACTCTCCCGGAGCCGTCGACGCGGATCACGTATTGGTCGAACTGGCGATCCTCGACCACGACCCCAGTCTTGTCCCATTTAAGGGGGTGGGGTCCGATCTGGTTCTGTACGCGAACATGGTCACCAACTGTAAGGGGCGGAAGCCGCTTGATGTGCTCTGACCAGCGTTCAGCACTTCTCATGTGGCGATTGCGCAGTGCATCTTCCCGAGCCCCAAAGCTCTCACGCCAAGTGCGGTGAGGTTCGTATTTGCCGGGCGCCACCGGAATGAAGTCCCGAATAGGATGGCCGAACACGCACATGGCGGGCGAGAGCTTGGTATCCCTGTCAGGCGTGTTCCTGTACTGAAGCATCGCACGTTGGAAAGCGTCAGTGTCAAGGGCACCGGTAGGGCTGGTGTTGTCCAGGAGGAATCGACGTGTGGCGGTTGCTGTAAATTCTGGGCCACCATCTGAGGCCAGCTCATCAGGTATGCCGAACGTGACAAAGATGCGTCGCAGGCAAGTGGTGAGGCAATCTGCGCCGTGAGTAGATCTCTCAACTTTTGGCCAGTTGGAGTATCGGTCGACGACAACCAAGTAATTGCAGCCTTTATAATGGAAGAAGTCAGCACAAATACATTGGAATGGGTAGACCGGGGGAGTCATCGGAGTTGGCGGCGAACTAGGGTTGGACGGCGCAATCCGATTGCAACGGTCGCATCTAGCACTGAGGGTGGAGATGGCAGGGGTGATGCCGGGCCAGAAGACAGATGCCTCTGCCCTGGCGGTCATGGAGGTGACCCCTTCATGGTGGAAAGCTGGTAGGCCAGACTCAACTAAGCCAACGAGGGAATGCATGTCCTCGTCGCTGGCCGTGGCAGTACGCACCCTGTCCCACGTGACAGATTTGAGGTGAAGGGAGTCCAGGGAGGACACAGAAGACGAGAGGATTCCTGATTCGATGGCGTCAGCATCCGTGTCAGTGCGAAAGCCAGCCATGAGTGTCAGGGGTTCTGTCAAGTTGATGGGGAGGACCAATGGTTGCGATATCGTCAGGCAGGTGTAACTTCAGGGGTGCACCAGTCGGGTGACGTGAGAGGCAGTCCGTTGCACGGTGTCGGACACCTGGGACATGGACGATCCGGAACCTGTATCGAAAGGGTTTTCTCTTTCAAGTTCCTCAGACGAGGGTTGGGGATGTCTGGAACGGTCAGTGAGGATCTTCAGAAGGGGCTAATTGTGGTCGACAGCAAGGATGAGGTCCTCACATCCAAGTACGAAGTACCTGGCCTTGTCTAGGGCATCAGCCACGATCGGGGCATAGCGAGATTCAGCGGCGTGCGTGAACCTGCTGCCTACAAGCGTTATTTGCCATCCAGTGGGACAACAAAATGGTTCCGAGGAATTGCAAGTGCAGTGTTTCTGTAGAAGCCAGAAGCCAATGCCATGCTTTGACCAATCTGTAGCCAGGCAGGTGGGCTTGCTCGGGTCAAAGATCCTCACACCTTCCTCGATTTCATTGGCGATAATGGCCTTGGATTCATCAAAGGCACTCTGGAGGGCATCGTCCCACGTGGAGGCTGTGGTAGGCTTCAGGAGCTGACGGAACGGTAGCATCTTTGCAGTCATGCTGAAGGCATATGACACTTGATTGACAAGCCCAAACCAAGAGCGCACGTCGGTGATGTTCTTCGGTGTAGGGAAGTCCAGGATGGCCTGTAAGTATTTCTTTCATGGACGGACACTGTCGGGGGTGATCTCAATTCCAGCAAACTCGCCAACATCTGCGCCCAGCACGAACTTGTCAGGGTTGAGGGTAACGCCATTCCGACCGCAGACATCCAGCCACTCGACAGCTTGGAAGTAGCTATCCGCCAATGTGGCCGCCCACAGCAGAGCGTCATCCACACATTTGGTTTGTTTTTAATGTCCGACACGATCTCATCATTACGTCTGGTGTATCCATCACCGGAAGCAATGTATCCTTGAGGGGTCGTCTTGTAGCGATATTTGCCCCAGGGGCTAATGAAGGTGGTCAGGTGACGGTCCTCTCTGCAGAGTGGCACGCTATGGTAACCATTCCATGCATCAAAGATAGTTTTCTTCTTGTGTGGGACCGAACGAGCCTGGTGGAATGGTGATGGGCTGTGGTGTGTCTCGCGTGTAGCGTGGGCTCGCCACAGGCTCGCCAATGGGGATCGGTTCCAGCACACCAAACTGCACGTCATGATCCAATCCTGCTTTCACAGCATCAGGTATTGGTGTGTGATGCGCAACTGGTTCAGCATCAGGGTCGAACATCAGTTTCAAGGGAGGGCTGGCCATGAGGGTCAAGACTTGATGTTCACAAGTGTTGAATGTGCTCGATTGGTAGTACTTGAGAAGGTGCTGTTATAGCTTCATACGTTTGTCATCAGTGGCAGGAAATGGCAGCTTTGTCGGAGCTGAGACGAGCTATACATGCAGCTCAGAGCAGGTGTACGTGTTGATGCTTGGTTGGTGCATTGCATGCCCGTGAAATGTTGGGCTCCATGTGGCTCCAAGCTTTGTGACCTGACGTCCGTATATAGTCACTGCGACCGTGATCATAAATAAGATCTGGCTATTTGTGTCAGTCGATCAGTAGACTTCAACAATGATCACGGTCTGTAAACAAATAAGATAAAAGAAGATACCCTTAATTAAGATCAAACTATAACATAATCCTCTAATAACTTCTTCTTTTGTGGTGTCTTCCATTTTCAAACTTTGTCCCAGATACTTGTAACTAACTGTTGTCCTTCATACTGTTTACAGCTTCCTCAACTTCTCTCTGTAGTATTGGCGGTATGTTTGAAATTTCTGGATGAGATATCTATATGATCCTTCTGTTGTTTTTTCGTTGAACCATAAAGTTCCTGGTAGAAATCAGCGCATATTTCTAGTAGTTCAGAAGTTATACTCCATCTTTTTGCTTCAATTTGCTCATTCTTGACTTTTTGGATTCCATCTTTTGTATTGTTTTTGGTCCCCTTCCGCTTTCTAGAGTTTCTAAAATGAGTTTAGAAGTTTTTCGTCTGTTCCTTTGGCGTCGTTTCTTTTTCACCAATTTTACTATTTCTGCATACTCCACTTTTTCTGTTGTTGTCTTGGATTCTTTCAATCGTATTTCCTTTCTTCTTTGATCTAGTTCCTCTATTTCTTTGTCCTCTTTCGATCTTACTATCTTTCTTTTCTCAGTTGGGGCTACAGATTTGGCTTCTTCTAGCATTGCTGATGTCACCATATCGCGTCGCTCATCAATGTCCATATCCTCCAACTCTAATCCATCAAAGCGGTTGTGAAGCTTTAGTTGGAATTCTTCTTTCTTTTCCTTCAGCTTCATGATGTTAATCCTTTTCTTTTATTTTGAATAAATCTAAGCCCGGCTAGTTTCTTGTTAATGCTTATAAAATTATGTTAAAGATGTAGTAAACAAAATTGTACCTTTGTTATTTCATGGACATACCTTCAAGTTTAATTAATATTTTATTTGTCAGTATGTTTTTATTGTTCATTTGGACCTTCTTTTTTTTTGGTTAAATTCCTTGAATATTTGATAATATTCAATATTTGATATACACTGTTGGTCATAAAGGTGGAATTATTATTTTCCCCTCAATTTATGGAATGATTTTGACAATGATTTATTCTTAATAGATCTAAATATATATATTCTCAGATTGTATTGAATAATAATTTGCGAGTATTTGTTTTGCGTGACTTCTAAAGCATGTGTGTGCTACTATGTTAATCTTCTAGGGGACCTACGTCCTAAAGTCATAACTGACAGTAATGAGGATTAATGCCTCACAAAAGAGCACTAAAATAGCTGATCGACCCGGTTTTTATTTTGGGGCCTCACAGTAACGAGGCCATTGCTAAGACACTGAATCATGGCTGTACGCAGCGGGGGCAAGGGTACGTTGCCGCCCCCACAAATACCAACAAAAAAAAATGCAATAAATTATCAATAATTCATTGCATTTTCCCCAGGTCCCCAAAAGGAAAAATTCCTCTGTAGGGCCATGCATATGGTTCAAGGCATGCCCACATAGAGGATTTTCTTATGTTGTAGGGGGGGAATGCAATGAATTATTGATAATTTATTGCATTTTCTTTGTTTTTGTATTTGTGTGGGCGGCGACGTACCCTAGCCCCTGCTGCATACATACATGATTCAATGGCTTAGCAATGGCCTCATTACTGTGAGCCCTCAAGATCAAAACCGTGTCGATGTGCTATATTAGTGCCCTTTTGTGGGGCATTAATCCTCATTACTGTCAATTATGACTTAAGGACGTTAGTCCCCTAGTTGATTAGCATAGTAGCATACACATGCTTTAGCAGTCACGCACTATTATCTAGATCTATTAGGAATAAATCATTGTCAAAATCATTCAATAAATTGGGGTAAAAATAATTATTCCACCATTAAGACCAACAGTGTACCAAGAAGAATAAATGGTTATAAACTTTATTCTGCGTTGCCAGGTTGGAGACTTCAATAATTATTTTCGGGTAAATATATCTGCTCTTATTCATGAATGGCACAATGCACTGCAACATAAATGGACTCCAACTGTCCAGTGATTTTTGTGCTTTTTGCCCATGTACAAGTTGTAATCCACTGTTCCGGGTTAACTCTTTAGGTGCCAAGGAGATTGGTGGTCTATTGGCATTGTGTGAATTATTTGGTACATATTTGCATTTCTGGCACTGCAAGAGTTAAATAAATGATAAACCGTCCGTTTTCTTCAAATACCCATTCCAAACGGAAGCAACAAATACAAAGTTGTGGAATATCTTCTAGATCAAGGGGCTGATGTGCATGCCGTCAACTGGCAAGGCTACACATGTCTCTATCTGGCATGTGCCCAAGGTTTCTCTGATTGTGCACATTATCTGCTGATGCACGGTGCAGACTTGAACCAAAAGGTAATAAATCATGATTGAAGTAATATCGTTGACACATAAAAAGTAAATTAAAAAAAAATTCAGGATCGTTGTAACGTATGTGGGAGATTTTCTTTTACTTCATAGTTTGATACTCCATTAAAGAAAGTTATGTAACGGCGGCTAGAAATAATTATCATATTATTATCTTGCAATTTTATTTAAACAGTGACAAATCTACATTCTTCTTAAACTGTTTGTGTCATAGACCCATATTTTATAGAGTTTACCTGCAAAATCGGCCGCCTATCTCTATTATTAGTCTGTTCTTGTAATGTTTTACTTTCAAAACAGTAACAAATTGCAACTGTTTGGCAATTGCCATATTAAAAAGCTATCGTTTCAATTTCAATATCAACTGCTGATATTGCAACTTATTCGAGCGATATTTGTGCAGTCAGTAAAATTGATTCAATTGTATTGACTGGCTCTTAACCGATCAGATTGCAGGGATTTCCTTACCCTTTTTAGAGAAGAGTTCTTAGATGATAAACAGTGCAACTGTTAAGAATATAAAATACTGTCACTATCATTTCATGAAAAGAGGTAAATTTAATACTAAAGTGTATAGGCAACAGTATATATCACTTAGTATGAGACATTAAAAATTATAATTGTTCTTTGCAATAGGGCGAGCAGAATTTGACACCTGTACACCAATCAATAACTGGAGGAAGAACCATAGTGGACCTCATCGTGGACAGAAAGGAAGCAGATCTGAAAGCCGTTTCAAGTGATCTAGTATCTTCCATGCATCAAGCTGCTGGCTTTGACAAAACATAGTGTGTGGAGTTCATTTATTCAGTTTTCCAAGACGATCTAATGAATGAGACATATTAAATGAGCTTCAGAATTCATCCGGGGATACAAACATATTCGTATTTAATACGTTTAGCAGATCTTGGTTCAGAGAATAATTATCTTTATAGTTAGCTCTGTTATACATGAAGGTCATTTGAAGAAAAAAAAATTATAAACTTTATCAATTGTGATTGATGTACATTTATCTTACATAAACAAGATCAGTTTTATAGAGATCTAGGTTTATTACAAGAAAAGCACCAATACGAACATGTATATATATATTTTTTTGTTTGTGCATTAAAATACAAGCGGGGCTTTTCAGCACCGTTAATAGCAGTTATACAAACGACGTGTCAATTAAAATTTTCTCTTAAGCAAAAGGGAAACTCCCCTTTCCCATTCCTTTTCAACGGGTTGATGTATCAATTCATTATCCCTTTTTCGATTATTCTCCATGCCTTGATCACAGTGCTATGACTAAACTCCTGGACAAGATACCTAGACTGGTGGAAGCAATGGATGAAAATGGCAGATGTCCTCTCTATTCAGCTGCTTTCAAAGGCTGCCGTGATGCTGCTGAACTATTGATCAAAAAGGTAAAAAGCCAGATGGTTAAAGCGTATCGCTACACATACGACCCGTCTGAGATATGATTTTCAAGAAATCTCATTTAAATTAGCCATAGAAATTTGAACGAACATTATCTTTCTCACTTAAGTTCTTAAAAATCATATGAATACACTACATTAAAAGTTCGGTAAAGGCCCAATCGACTTTAAATCATGTATAATCTAACGACTAGTCCAGTGTCATTTAGTGAATGGGAGCTGACTTTAAAGGGATCGTTTAACAATGTTAAATCTGAGATACACGGCCCTACGTGTTATCAGTGTCTGTGATATGGTGTAATATTGAAGCCCTAAAAAAATTGCGCTTCAAAATGATCAAGAAGTGCCTCAAAAAAGTAAAACTCTTTGAGTGACCGGTTTTACCATACTCGTTTTTCCCAGTAGACTGTAGTGTTATGAAAACCGTCACGCGAACGGTTTTCAAATGTGTAATTCCAATCATAAATATCTTGATAATCAGACATGCGATCGGCTTGTAAATTTCATGGGGTTCCTGACTGATCTAAAGGTTTATAATTATCATTGCATCATGAGCTTAATCCAGAATTTTGTTTCAGAATTAGAGACAAAGTTACCGGATCCCTTTAATTGTTTCTCCTACAATGAAGCTTTTACTCATAAATCAATTATATTGTTTACATGACTCGTCAATCTTACTTGTTTGAATTATGATATCGACTGCTCCTGCAAATTCTTGTAAAATCAGATCATAGTCGGAGCGTAGATTTAGTGTGCGCTAGCTAGGTTTAAATTGGATAAAAATCGAACTTTATCAGCACTCCTGCAATGCAAAATTTGCAACACTGGTCCATTTAATCATGATTTTTCTTTACATTTCTGCCTACAGGGACGCTGTAATGTGAATGTAGTTGATAGCGAATGCGGAGCCTGTCCTCTCGCTGCAGCCATATTCTTTCAGAATTTCAATATAGTGGATGTCTTGGTGAAGCATGGTGCAGACATCAACCTTCCAAACAATGTTGGAAAGACGTCCTTGCAATTTGCCGTCGATGTCCATGCTACTCGAGGACAAGGCATGAAAGAAGAGCCATACATGGCCGAGGTATGACATAAAGTTAGAATATATTACCGAGGTGTAAAGCAAACTGAGAGTACATTTATATTAATAATAATAATTATTATAATGGTGACTTCTTATATAGCGCACATGTCCGTCACGTTGTGACGCTCCTGAGGTACGAAGCAAACTGAGAGTATATTGCCGAGGTATGAATTAAAGTGGGTAGAGATTACCGATGGATAAAAGAAACTGATAATATATTACCCAAGTATTTGAGACAAACTTGGATTATTGGCATGAAACAAATTGAATTTGTTTTACTAAGGTAAGAAACAAACTGAGGAAATATTACTGAGGTATCACAAAAAAGTGAGAAAATATAACCAAGGTATGAAACATACTGAGAATATGTTACCGAGTATGAAACAAACCGAGAATACATTACACGAACCTCTAAAAACCCACGTTTATCACCCAAAATTGTGCAAATTGACAGGCTATTTCATATACATATCACAAAGAAATCTCAAAGTCTTTAAATCGTTACCTCTTAAGGATTTGACTAAAAAATTAAATTCAGGCAAAGGCCTTGAAACACGGTATGTTATGAGAAAAAAAGAGGCTATATTTTGCCATTTGAAATCCCATCTAAAGAAAAAAAGTCTAAGTCTTTGATTTGGAAATGAATCTTGATTCTTTTAAATAAACCATCAATGAAAATTAAATGACAGTATGACAACTCGTGGTGCTCTCCCGCCCCTTTTTTGTTTACAGATGAAGAGGAAATGGGGACGCCGTGGCATTAAGACGAACTCAGATGCTCTACTTGCCTTCCTTGTCTCTCACGGTGGTGACCTGAATGCATTCAACAGTGAAAGGGTGACAATAAAGACACTGCTTCAGCATAAACCAATCCTGCAACCTCTACTTGAAATCCAAAGTCAGAGAGGGTATGACAATATTTTGTATACAAGACAAACAATATAATATTTGCATAAAACTTGCAGTTTAATATATTACATGGACATGATGTATAAATCAAGATATAAATTCATTTTGTTATAACCCAAACTAATATCTAAAACTTTGTTGATTATTGATTTCATTCATCAGCAATAAATTATGCTTATGATAGTGATTAAAACGTTTTAATCAGCCTCATTGTGACGTCATTCTAAGAGTGAACTTCCCGTAAAGCTTAAAAAAAGTTCCTACAATTTCAAAATTTCAGCTCAAAGTTACTTTGACTATTCATTCAGTTAAATCAAACTAGCATCTCCGAAAACCACATTTTAACAAGACATTACCAAATTTGCCATTTTGTGGTATTAATGTGTAGTAGTTTTAAATTCAGAAGATATTGGTATTTGTTTTCTTTCACCTGTAGATATGAACGTAATGTTTTAAATTTGTTTGCAATCTCTAAAACGCTTACAGGAAAGACATCGCCAGACAGCAGAGCACAGCCAATCGCCCCCTGCGTACCCTGACGGTGAAAACCAATGACACTGGAGCTGAGGCCAACTCTGTCTCCTCTCTCTTACAGAAAAACACTGGTAGACCAGATTCAAAGAAACAGAGCTCTCGAGACTCCTCGGAGAAGTTTGCAGCGGGATCAGGAATACAGCAGAAATCTCCAGGTAAGGAATCCAATGATTTAAACAAGAAAGAGCACATGGCTAAAGATAAGGATATTAATCGATATTTATATTCTCTTCTTATAGTAAAACGATGACGAGGACTATGTTAATCACAAATCATTACCCACATCGGTCTCCTGAAGTTTATGTGGAAAACTAAGCAATCAGATTGCGATACCATCGAACTGGAGAGAAAAAACAGTGCCTGAAGGCTTTAAAGCATGAATCCGTCATGTTGGTTTATATTAGGATATAATTATACTGATGCTATTTATTTGCTAAGTCTTCGATTTAACTATGTTTTTTTGATAGTGTAAATATCTTATTTTCTAATCTTGTTCTTATTTTTCATACTTCTTTCTGAATCAGGAAAACATCTGTGGAGGGAAAATCAAACTTGAAAATGGTATATTTCAAATTGTGATGGAATTGCGTTCAAGTAAACTTAGAATGGATAAGGAATCAAGCGACAGAAATGTTTTGACTTTAATGAAGCATTTCTTTATTCTCTGTATCTTATATCCTTATAGGCGATTTGCATCACCTCCAAGCTGAGCTCCAGCGCAAAGACGAACAGCTAGAAACCCTTCGGACAAGGGTCAAGACACTGGAACACCTGGTCAAGAAGAAAATCTCCTTCACTTGTGGCCATAATGTCATCCGAAGTGTTGCTGAGCTGATCCCTGATTGCCCAAATTGCAGCGAGCCAATTTCTTCAGTCCTTGACTTGCAATAGGAACTGTACTTATTAATGCAGAGGAGTCGATAGGGATCCACTTTTAAGAATAAGTATAAGGGATCGGTTCCTTTAGTATTAAATCCACTTATGAAGGAAGTAGTTAAATAATTTTTGTAATAACATTTGTATATGCTTATTTTCTTCTCCATTCTCTTTTATGTATAGATATATGTCTCTCTATATACATATGTATAATTATGTGTGTGTGTGTGTGTGTGTGTGTGTAGTCTACTATGGCAGAAAAGAGACGTTTTTCTTGGCAAATCCCCTTGTGCTACAAGGAGCAAATGTTGACTCTTGGGATCAACATAATATTTTGTGTAATGATTAGATAGTACATTAGTTTAACATTGCTTTGAAGAAAACAATGAAGTCATTACACGTTCCAGAAACATTTTTGATAACTATTTTGTAACTATGAATGCATCACCTTGTCAAGTAAAATTAGTAGAAACAATGCAGTCAAATGAATGCAAATGTCTTGATGTATCGCTTGCCGTTTTCCCTCTTTACTTGCCACATATGTGTTGATCCCTGACACGTTTGGTCCGAAAGAAGGAGAAAAGCATGAATATTTAAAATATGATTATTTTGGGCAGTCCTAATTAAAAAATTGATTGAATATGTGCATTTTTTTGGTAGTAGAATGTAACCGAATTCTTAACTTTAGACTCTTATATCTCGAAATAAACTTCCGTTGATTAAAATCACAACTATATAGTATTAACTTTATCAAATTTGAATCAATTCATTTCAATGAGGTATCGTATTAATGGTAATTTCTTACTTTTTCCAGTGAAACCATGAACTTAATGTTTTATTTTACCATGAAGTGTTCACATGTATATGTTTGTTCAGAATTTATCGAAATAAATAATTTTCAAGGATTGGCTGCATCTGAGGTAAGTGATCTCATCTAGAACAGATGTTTACACACTAAGGCCAACTATGACCACACCACCCCTTAACGCCAATGATCAGTCTATTTAGGCTTTGAAGCAGTATAACATTGTTACCTAGGTATTACACTGTTCACATAGTTATTGCTTGATGCAGATGTTGTTACCCCCATCATATTTAGGGATGCACACATTGTATGCACTACCTCCACTAGGACTATTTCTCTCATTTATGTTATGATGACTTACATCACGTATACATTGTAGATCTTCAGTTTCCTCCTGGGTGGATGAATGTGCATATATATAAAAGACTGAATATTCTAGCTGATGGCGGGGAATTTCATGATGAAAATGTTAGTGTGAACTATAAAAGGAATGTATAAAATGCATATCTTATGTATGGAAAATACATTACTCATCCCAGGCCTTGGGAAAAGGTGATCTTATTGTAAGCTAGGAGATATTTCAAGGAGTATTTATTCAAGGTACTTCAAACAGTAATGGTGCAGGGAAGTGCCTTGAACATGTTGATACCCAACAACTTTTTACAGCTTACATTCCATGTCTCAAAACCCATCGAATTGGGGCTTTGCCCCCTATCTGTAAAGCGCTAAGAGACATCGTCGACATAAATAAGGGCTATATAGTAGACCCATATTATTTTTTTTATTATTATCATTATTAGAACAACTGCAAAATGGTAGCCCGAGAGCTAAATTAAATTGCAAGTTTTACAAGCTCAGTTTTAAAAAGCATTTCAACAAAACTAAGATATAGACAAGTACAATTAATACACAGTAAAATAGATCTTAGAGTAACTTATTCCATACTTACAAACAAATTGATGATACAAATAGAATAGATTCGTCATTATTATATTTTTGGTAATCATTGTTAAGTGAGGAATATCATATTTTAGATAGAAATTGAGGCTGATTAATTGAGTATATGACAAGTAAATACTGAAGATTTGTTTGATTTCGAACCGTAATAAAATGCAAATTGAATGTCTATTCTTAATGCTACTCGAATGCTATTCGAATGTAATGCAACACAGTCACGCACAATATATGAGGATATATCATAGAAACATAATTAAACAATACTGAAAGAGAGAGAAAGTGTCAGGAGGGAAGGATTTAAAGAGAGAGGGTTAAGTTAGAAAGAAAAACAGGAAGAAATGCGAAAGATGAGAGAGAGGAAGAGAGAGGGGAGTGGTATGAGAAGAATGGAACAACTGGAACTGCGAAGACATGGAGAAGAGGAATGATGATGAAAGTAAACCTTGAATTGAATTGACAAAGGGAAAGCGATTAGAAATTACAGAGTAAATTACAAAGTTTCCTTTACAGAGAAAAACAGTACAATAATATTTACCAATTATACATGACTAAGATAATAACAGAATATATGCGCTAAATTGGGAACGTGCGTAACCATTAGAGAGAGATTCACTAGTTAGTCAGTTAAAACACAGGTTTATCTATTCATTGAAATGTGGACTACTTGCAATATGTAATCTTTATAAATTGATTAGTATACAATAGAGCAGTACCACTAAAGCAAGATAAGGCATAAAATTTGAATAACAGTTATGGAATCGGGCAGGAATCAAGTGAATTTATGCGTTGTTGAGTAATCTGGTGATATATGGGACTGGACTTTTCCTGTAACGTTCTGTTTTGGACTTTGGTTCTATACAAATATGTGATTTCTGTGTGTTTCTTGTGCAGGCGGTTAGTTCAAACCAGTTTGATAACGGTAATTCTTGATATCAAGAAAAAAATCCTGCTGTAAAGCAATGGTAATTCTTGATATCAAGAAATAGGAATAAATTTTAAAACGACTTGCCATAGACACGCCTGATCAGTGGACGTTCACGTCGTTCTCGTCCACTCAATCTAAAAGTCTCTATTGATAGGGCATTTGGATAGGATGCGTAATATATACCTAGCATAATTGATCTTCGATTTCGATCTTGTTGGACTGGGCGATGGTCAATGCTCCGTTCCAGGCAGGGCAGGCATACTCGAGGAGTGGTCTTACAAATCCTATGTAAACTGTAACGAGGTCGCTTGTTGTACGAATGATTCTGAGAGCATACCATTCATTCGCACCTGAAACGTTCTATTTGAAAGAAATGATTTTATCCATGACACTGTGGTCCGAATTCACAAAGGAGGTTTGTCGACAAATCTAGGTTTATGTGCGTCATATGACGCGTTTCGACGCGTTTCGACGCGTTTTTACAAACCAATGTGTCATATGACGCGTTTTGACGCGTTTTTATCATACGCCTTTTCAAAATCTATAAAAACGGATGACATGTTCTCTATTGGCCATAGCTTTTGGTATGTCCGTGTCTAGACGTATGGGATGGTACGAGATGGTATTTCTCCCTACCTTAAAACCACCTTGCATGGGGTTCATATTAATGCTATCAAACGACCAGTTTAACCGGTGTTAGTATCAATCTTTCCATTATTTTGCAAAGTACTGAAATGCGAGCTATAGCGCGTTATGATGAGGGATTGGAAGGTTTCAAATCCTTTTTTGGAATTGGTACAAGGATTGTATGCACCCATTGAAGTGGAATTTAAGTCTTTGTCCATATTCTATTTAATAAATTTAGGAGAGTGAGCTGAGAAGTGCTGGGTCGCTCAGACATCATAGACAAAGTAATCTCATCTTGTCCTGGGGAAGAATTGTTTGCAGGCACGTAGCCACGGTGGGGGGGGGGGGCACGTGCCACGTGCCCCCCCCCCCATAATTTTTTTTCCAAGATTGGTTGAACTTTTTTAGGCCCCTTTTTTGTTTTTACCTCGATCGATTACATGTATGTGCCCCCCCCCCCCCCCCCAAACATCAAACTCTGGCTACGTGTCTGATTGTTTGACCTTGCGATTGCACTTTTAAGTTCGTGAATGAAGAAGGGCTCGTCTATTGATGTATTCAATGTGGATTCATCAAGTTTCTTATTCACACTGGATTCCAGTTGAGACAGTTTTTGTTGAGACATGTTCGGATTTTCACTTGACTCAGCAATTACTTTTGCACTTTTGTGTGTGCACTGTTTTCTTTTTTTGCTAAGTTGAATTATTTCCATGATTTTTCTGATTTATCCTTCAAACACAGTCATGTTTCAATACATAATCTCCAGAATGCTACGGTCAAAAAATGAATTCGACTGGAAATTACTTTCTATTGCTAATCGTGCCTTGTTTGCACATTGCAAACCTCTTTTGCAATATACTTTTCACATAAATAAGAAAAAGTACATTGATGTATTATTAGAATCATTAGTATCACCGCAAAAAGAAAATATATATTTCAGGATCTTCATACCACAGGTAGAAAGAGGCATGATGCGACATTTCGCTATTTATCACGATCGCCCTCAGCGGCCAGTAGAACAAGTGATCGAACAAAAAAGCGACTACATTATGTCACCAGTAAACGACCTAGTTTGGTATCATTGCTCGAGGAAGCCCAAAAAGGAATGATAATTTAAATCACCTACTTGAAAAAGAAAACATTATCAATAACATTCCAGTAGGTCCAGTACATCCAGAATTAATTTACGGAGGGGAAGGGGTAGGAGAAAATGAGGTTAATCTGCTTCATATTTGTAAAAGGGATATGATTACGTCCCTCCGATCCACCAAAAATACCTCATTCTGTAGAAAATGATATAATACTATTTTTAATACATTCTTACATACAAAATAAAAGACGCAAATAAGTGGTTTGTTGGCATTATATAAAACCCTAAATGCATGGATGGTATAATTTTTCTTGGATGGTATAAATTTCCAAAGTTTATTGAGGCCAATATACTCGCATGCTAGAAATATGCATTACTTGTCTGATATAATATATCTTTTTGGCGGGATTTCCCCTCTCAGTGTAGATCAACCATTACCTTCTCATATCGCACGCTGTTTCTCCTAGTGGTTAGACAAATTTCTTTTCCCTAAAGTATTTTTGTTTATCAGGCCCTACTTACATAAATAGGCCAGATAAAACAAGTATGATGTTAATGAAATTCCATAGAATGGCATCTCTTGTCACCCTGTTTAATTCAATAAACCCGTTTATTTTTAGTGTTCACATTAGAATACAACCAAAAATATCAATAACGGGATACGTAGGTTACATCATCGAAAATTACATCACTAACAACAATCTTTATGCAAATCGTGTATTTTCAATACCCTTGAACTGCTTGTTTGTATTTTAATGTTTATATGTTTTTTTAAACTGTAAAATTAATAAAGACTATACTCGAAATGAAATAAAGGCCATGCAACCTGCACACGACTGTAGATTGTATTAGGCTTTTTTTTTATTTGACCTAGTTGTTTGTATATATACATTTTTTTCGCATTTGGGCAAAACAATTTAATCAGGGCCGGCGATGGGAGAATGACATAATTGCAATGTTTGTACACAACACTGATTATATGACAGAAGTGCCTTGTTCTATAACTAGGTCGGGGTTATAAACATGGAGTGAATTGGCGATGGAGTGCACGAGGGAGGTGGTTTTCGGGTTATTGAGTTTGAGTTTGAGTTTTATTAACAACAAAAATAATAACAAGTAAAACCTAACGTATCAAGCATGATTACATAAAAATATAACACAAGATCAATAACATTACACGTGAATAACATAAACATTGTTTTACAAAGTATGTTATATACAAATGAAATAAAAGGTTAATATGTGTACACTTTTGCTAGTCAAGTGCTAGTCGAGTCTGGTTCCCTGTCTTTGGCAAGAATTGTTTTACTATTTTGTTTTATTATACTATATTACATATAATTATATACATGTAACATACTATATAATGAAAGTAAACAAGTAATTAGAATAATAGTCATTTTAGAAATATTCCTTATTATATATATGTCAGTCAAAGTTATGTCGACTTCCGTATCAGAACCCCCCCCCCCCCCAAAAAAAAAAAAAAATAATAATAATAATAATAATAATAAGAATAATAATAATGTTTTAAATACATCATAATCTAATGTGATGACCATAGTAAGAAATATATGTTTGTCTTTGAAGGCATGCAACAAAATTTGGAATTTAATAAAAGCAGACATTAAAGTGATTTTCTTCAATATGGCAAATAAAAATAAATTACGAAAATCATCAGAAAAACGAAAACCTTTAAAGAATTGGTGAATTTCGGTGAAGGAATACCATAAATTTTATCTTTTCTTGAAGATTCCCTTAAGGAACATTAGGGCTACTAAAGGTGCTGATAAAACCTTGTTAAATATCGTTATTGGCCTTAGTACGAGAAAAAAATCCATCCTAAATTTCGGGTATATTTATGGACTTGCTTTGCTTCGATTTGGTTTGTAATATGTGTTTTTTTTTTTTTTTTTTTTTTATAATGTCATTAAGTCATTACTCCGCTATTTATCACGATCGCCCTCAGCGGCCGGTAGAGCGAGCTGCCTTCTGGATAGACACTGATCAAACATAACGGCGACTTCATAGTCACCGGTAATACCCCCTTCACATACACGGATTTTCCTTACGAGTCCTTACGGATCGCCAATTCGTAGTCAATCGCAAGCATCCGTAAATAACTCGCTGGTATCCGCAAATAGCTCGTCACAACTCGCAACAACTCGCAGACACTCGTAAGGATCCGTGAAAGGAGAGGCAATTTTTTTGACATGTCAAAAATCTTCTTACGATTGTCCACGGATTTATTTGTCCGTAAATAACTCGTAAATAGGTCGTAACAATCCGTAAGTATCGTAAACCGCTTGCATCAACACTTCACCATCCGTTAACTGCTCGCAAGAATCCGTAAATGACTCGTAAAGACTTCTTTAACGATTGGTTTCGGTTGGTTTACGATTTGTTTACGGATTATTTACGGATTACTTACGGATTATTAACGGATTATAACGAGTGCTTACGTGTTGTTTACGATTTTATTCGGGTCGTCTTACTATGGCTTTACGAATTGTTACGATTTATTGCGAGCACTTTACGTGTAGTTACGAGTACTTTACGAATAGATACGTATACTCTAAGTAGACTCGCGTATCGTTTACGTTTTTGGGAAAAGGTATAAAAGCTGCAAATTTGAACATTTCATTTTCAGTTGTTATTTTTTGGTTAAAAATCGTAAGGACTCGTACATACTCGTAACTAACTCGTAACTATTCGTAACAACACGTTAAGAGGTTGTTACTAACACGTAAGTTGCCCGTAGTTATCCGTGACAACTCGTAACAAATCGTGGAATTCTGCCGTAAGTATATCGTAGTAACTCGTAATAATCCGTAACAAACCGTAAATAGCTCGTAATAACTCGTAACAACTCTTAAATCGGTCGTAAAAGTGGCCAAATCGTAAGGATCCGTGATAGATCCGTGAATTTGTGCGATCCGTAAGGACTCGTAAGAAAAATCCGTGTATGTGAAGGGGGTATATGACCTAGTTTGGTATCATTCCTATTCGATTCAGATGTCACTGGTTTTCTTATTGGAGTTTTCTTCTTGGTTTTGTTAATAGTATTCTATCTATTCCTTTGCATAATGTAGGTTAGGCATGAAAGCATTCTCGAGGAAGATCAAAAGGGAATGATAATTTATATCACATACTTAAAAGAGAAGAAAACAAATCTCAATAATATTCCAGTAAGTAGGTCTAGTACACCCAGAAGCAGTTTACGGACTCCGAGGTAAAGGGGTAGGAGAAAAATGAGGTTAATCTACTTTTTTCTGCAAGCATGCAGAATTTGCTTCTTTCTCAACAGCTTTTACAGACTCGTCTATCAACTATATCTGTAAATATGACAAAACAGTCATGCAACTAGGATATAATTACGTCCCTTCGACCCACCTAAAATACCTCATAATTCATATTTCTTTTTGAAATTCGTTATAAACCCTAAACGTACGGATGGTACGAAGTTTCCAGAGTTGAATGAGGCCAATATAGTGGCACGCTAGAAATATGCATATATATCTCTTCGGCGGGGTTTCCCCTCTCAGTGTAGATCAACCATTACCTTCTCACATCAGAGATGCCTTTACTCTGAATCTATATCGTCTGCTGAGAGCCAAAATGGCAATACCTCATATTCTTCAAAACAGAGTTGCTGCCCTTCTGGCTCTTAATAAATATGCAAACTGAATTTTTTTCCCCATTAAAAGTATAATTCCAAATGAATACATGAAACAAATACGTTGGAAGGCCCATTACATAGCAATACTTATTAAGAAGGGGCCTGTAGAAATAAAAACAACTACCATTGATCAACAGGCAATAGTAAATTTTTTTTTTAAAAGAGGCAAATACCCACTTACACACATTCATTCCAAGACCTATACCACACCCTTATTTAAAAAAAAAAACACTCATCAGCATACCTTAGATATAACACACGCAGAACAGTTTCATATAGAAGGAGAAAAGGGATAGACACGAAGAGTAAGAGAGTTGGAGAGAGAGACAGACAGACAGACAGACAGAGACAGAGAGTATAGAAGAAACAAAGTATAGAAAAAAGGTGAAGAAGGTGAAGAAGCTTCTACTCAGTACACAACAATCGCTCAAACAATAAATGTTAACATGGATATTTGAACCTTGTAAAAATTGTATTGCGTTTAACGTTATATGATGTGAATTCCATGCATGAACCATTTAGAAACAGAGAGTATGCTTGTTCAATGAAGTGCGTACAAATGGATGATGAATTGGGATTTTTCCTTGTTTCATAAGAATTATTAAAAATAATTACTTCATATATGTCATTGAATAGTAGTAGGAGAATTTGCTTATGGAAACTTAATTTAATAAGACTGGTAAAGATTTCAGGTCATGAAAGAAACAAGCATTTTGGGTTATATACTTAGAGCTTGTAATGATACGAACAGCACTGCATGTTTTTGCTGATTATGTCCCTTTATCCTCCTTTTTTTTCTTCTTCTTCTTCTTCTTGTTACTATTATTATTATTATTCAGAAGCGGATCTAGAGGGGGGGTTGGGGGGTTGCAACCCCCCCCCCCCCTTGGGCGGCCCCCCCCCCCCCCAAAAAAAAAGAAAGGAAAAAAAAAGAAAAAAAAGAAAGAAAAAAAGAAAGAAAAAAGAACGCACGCTGGAGAGAAACCCTTTCAAGTGCAAATATTGTGAGAAGATATTCAACTCATCTGGTAACTTAACCAAACACATGATAACTCTGGATATAACTATGTATTAAACTGTTACTTGATTTAAAAAGACGTTATCATGCACTGCTTTTTATGGTCTCCATTGTGTTAATAGATGCCAGGAAAACATCACTTACGGGGTTCAAATAAACACCCCCCAAAAAATCGGCTCGCCGCTTCGCGGCTCGTGGACGATGCTCCGCATCGTCATTATTTTGGTCAAACCCCCCCCCCCCTTAGCAAAAAGCTAGATCCGCCCCTGTAAAGGGAGAGAGAGTGGTTTAGGATTAGGGTTAAGGAGAGCATATCTGAAAAAAGGGAGAGAAATGTTGGCGATAACAATAAGATAATACTAGATGTCGGCGCTCACAGCATTCAGAGAATTCCTTTCTACATCAACGCAACACATTTAATTATATGCATCATCTAACTAATCAAGTGTAATATAATCCCTACAGCACTTAAAGCTAACTTATTTAGAATTTCGACAAATATTGCTATTGCCAACATAAATTAAATTCTAACAACTGTAATCATGACGGTTACATGCTATCGTCCTCTCTCAATATCTGCATTGTGTATGAATGTTATATTCGAAATCGTGATGTTAAAGTTATCATGCAAGAAATGACAATAACTCGGATCAATATCAAATAACATTGCAGACGGGAAAACATATACATAATGCGAGGTGTATTTGGATATCTATATCCAAGATCATATCACTTTAATCGGCTTGTGAAATAGACAGCTGAATAAGTCATGACGTCATTGAATCTTAATGCCATATGTGTATTGTGTATTTACTGATAAGTATACAGGAATCAATTAAAGCTGGAAGGACGTATTGTAGATGAAGACCTCGTCTCCTCTCTTTCTATATAACCCCCCCCCCCCCCCCCCTCTCTCTCTCTCTCTCTCTCTCTCTCTCTCTTTTCATCACCGTGACTCTATCCCTCTTTTTGCTGCAACATGTATATTACGTACAGGTGAAGTGGTCTACTGGATACGTATTCGGACTGGGGATCACATGATTTGCGGTTCGAGTTCCGCCGTGGCACTTAATGGCCCGCATTTACAAAGGAGGTTTGTAAAAAAACGCGTAAAAACGCGTCATATGACGTACGAAAAACATGGTTTGTCGACAAACCTCCTTTGTGAATTCGGGCCCATATGTCCTTTGACAAGACATTAAATAATCTACATTTGCCACTCTCCACCAGGTGTTAAATGGGTACCCAATAGGATGCGAACGGCTGTGTGTTTGGATTGCCACGTGTGCGCTTGTACAATGACACCCGGCAGAAATACTTCCTAGGAAGCGGAACGTACTGTTGTGTAGTATTGTCCCAAAACCCAGTAAAGTACCCTCATATTTGAGATGCACTTAAAAGCCAACTTTATATCTTTATAATCCTTCCCCATAGAAAGACCAAGTGCATCCATAATCACTGTTATGTTTAAGCCCATACATAAAACTACAGAGTAGTCCATTGTCTTGGCGGCTCTCATTCATGTCTTTGTCCCTTTGACACAATGTAACCTACCCTCATATTACTTGTATCCTTCTGGATAAATATTACATGTTCTAGCTTTCTTAGGAGAGTTCAGTTTTGATCACCATTAGATCAAGACCCTCTTTCTAGCTGGCTCTCTCTTCATCTTGTGTTTTACATATGTGGAAGTTCGTATGATGTGACCGATTTGAGTCTCCAAGGTTTGGAGATAATAAATACTCTTGATATGACTACGGAATTGCTAGCCTCTCCTTGCTTCTTCATTATATTTATGTACCTCTCCCAACGCCAATAACTCAACACACCGATCCCAAACACGACATGGTGGAGAACCCGGCTTTAATTTAAAAGAAGCTTTCCTTGATATACTTATTGCGATCGAGAAGAACACAGTTTTGAAGAATTTTCTTCAATAAGAGATCGAGGAGGACCCAGTTTTGTAATATATTCCTACTTAATTCTGGTTGTGAAGAGGACAACTGAAGTGAACATTTAATATGACGACGACAGCTACAGCCTGATCCCTACATCATGGACCAGATCGACCAAGGCTTCGACGATGGTGACCTGTCCACTGGTGACGACGATGATGGAGACGATGACAACGACGACAAACTTCAATGCACCAGCTATATACAGCAGACCACGTTACAACGGACCAGGAACGACACCGACAAACAATTCACGCCCATGACATCGACTGACAGCATGTGCACCCAGGACCATGATGAGGACATCGATGCCTCGATCACTGTTACTTCACTACACCCATAATTTTTGCTCAATAACTTTACAACCTGAACTTTCTACTTTTTTCTTCTTCATACTTAATGTATGATCCACTGTTTTTAAATTTTAACACACCAGACAGATTGCTGGTTGGGTAAGTGATCATTTTGTATTCCAAGTTTGTGAGTGAGTGTGTAAGACAGGATAGTGTTGTAGTTAATTGTTTTAATGCTTTTAATAATGTACATCTGCGTAATTTATTTGCAACAAATTCGTAGTAATTACATGTAGCTAGTTAATTGTTTTTTAATACTTTTAATAATGTGCATCTGCGTAATTTATTTGCAACAAATTCGTAGTTTGCACTAGCTGTCTTTTCTTTATGTTCACTGACCTTGACCAAAATGACCCTAACCGACCAGACAAGTACGACTGTGGTGACACATGTATAATATATGTAGCTAAACATGATAAAGGATTTGGAAGTTTAATAAATTACATCACCACCCTATATAAGCTTGTCTTAGACTAGATCAATTGCTCAGGGCTTTCGTAATCCTGCCAATCTGCAGTGGAAAGGTGAGACAATATAATTTGTGATTTAAGGGTAATGTCACATGCTAGTCTAAACTATTAATTAGCTTATCACTGTTTGAGGCTTTTGTAAACCTGCAACATTTCTGCAGTTACAAGATGGACAGATTTTGTGTGATTGTGTTTTATTTTGATTCTATCATCTTTTTGTGTTTCGTATTCATATTTTGTAATTGTAGTTCAATTTTTTAATTAAGTGGAAATTAGTTTAATGAATGAAATATCTAAATATTCACCCAGGGTTATAGATGCAGTTACCAGTGCAGGCAGTATGACGCATAAAACTGACAGATAGTCAGTTCACTTCATAATTTAAATGAAGATTTGTCTCTGCGATATTGGTTAACTGAACAAACCATGTGCATATAGATACGAAGTTTGTTTTATTAAATTACTGTAACTATTTGTTGTTGTTCTCACTAACACGAGGCAGATTAAGAAGACATTAAATTACTGACTATTGACCATATACTTGCGACAAACAGACTATACACAGAGGACACTTTGCAGTATGACACTTACTTTGGACCGGTACATTATGAAACATATAAAATACTAGTGAGTTGATAGGAAGTCAATGATACTGACTTATGTTTGGATTTGTTTTAAAGGAATTCGCTTATTGTATTGTCGGAATAGGAATAGATTTGTATTAGCTGTTAATTGATCATAATTGCTGTTACATTCTAATTCTTACGTCGCTTTTGATTGACAAATTTGAAAATATCTGTTTGAGGTTTAATTGATTTTGATTCATTATTTAAAAGTTTTATGATTGTACAAATATTTGATTAATAACGGGATAGGTATATGATTGTACTGCATTTCCATGTTCCTATTATAGGTCTTGTAGCATGGGCTTACTTTCATTACCTTGAGCACACCCGTTGCTTTCATATTTCATATAATTATATAAGCTTGAAAGGTGATCATAATCACAACATATACTTACTGAAATTAAGTATCAAACTCATTTGGATACAAAGTAACAATTTGTTTGAGTTCTTTATTCATTTGATCATTGCTCATTCATTGGTTGGTGTACTTGATTTTACAGAAAAGAATAAGGAGCATAATTTGTATTTGAGTTAACCTGGATTATTTTCCATTACGGTTAGTTATCATTTGTTCGATTTGCATAATAGTCTCCACTGATTTTTGTTTGTTTTAGTTGTGTTTAGAGTAGACTCAGTGCCTAAGCAATAATTGTTACTATTATAAGTGTTATCAGTTTGTGCTTTTATAGTCTGTATTAGAATATTAGTGATTTTCATGTAGTTAATTTGCAAATGTGTGTGAGAGAGATTTAAGAGGAATTGGAACAATAATCACATGTTTCGCTTTTTTAACTAGGTTTCGTTTATTTTTCTTTAATAAGGAATGAGTGCCTCATTTTCCGAAGAAAGGGGATGTTGTGTAGTATTGTCCCAAAACCCAGTAAAGTACCCTCATATTTGAGATGCACTTAAAAGCCAACTTTATATCTTTATAATCCTTCCCCATAGAAAGACCAAGTGCATCCATAATCACTGTTATGTTTAAGCCCATACATAAAACTACAGAGTAGTCCATTGTCTTGGCGGCTCTCATTCATGTCTTTGTCCCTTTGACACAATGTAACCTACCCTCATATTACTTGTATCCTTCTGGATAAATATTACATGTTCTAGCTTTCTTAGGAGAGTTCAGTTTTGATCACCATTAGATCAAGACCCTCTTTCTAGCTGGCTCTCTCTTCATCTTGTGTTTTACATATGTGGAAGTTCGTATGATGTGACCGATTTGAGTCTCCAAGGTTTGGAGATAATAAATACTCTTGATATGACTCTGGAATTGCTAGCCTCTCCTTGCTTCTTCATTGTATATGTACCTCTCCTACTGCCAATAACTCAATAGACCTATCCCAACACGACAGTACGTGTGCACTTTAATATGTGGATGATCATCCAATGACCGGGGTAATAATAATTACAATGTAAAGCGTTTAGAACCGTACTATTGATCGCTATACAAATATAACTATTGTTATAATAAACACAATATTTTAAAAAGTATACAGCGATGCATAATTTTGGAAAAATATCCTTTATTAGAAAACAGAGTAATAGATAATGAGATTATCAGATATAGGCCTACTCTCAGCCTCTTTCTTGGTGAATGTGTATGTTTTAAGGAATACCATCTTATTATGGCATATGAAAAGAAAAGGACATTGATGTTATTTTTTCAATTAAGTTTGCATTTCTGTTCTCAAACATTTCCAGCACGCGACATTTATGAATGCATTTTTTCCACTTTCGACCAAAATCCCTAAATGGAGTACACGCACCGCTCGGCTAAGTGTCTCTCTCGATCTCATAAATCACCCGTGTACCAACAGCCAAAGGGCTTGAACTAATACGTGGCGTAGATACGGGGCAGGGGGCACGTCGTGCATTCAATAAAATGGCGATAAAAGAAAGAAAGGGAGAAAAAGAGAAAAATTGGGCAGAAAAAGACCCCTTCTCACACCCTCGCCATAACCAATGGCATTTTTAACTTCAATCCATCGCCAGTGTCCACTCCCCCCCCCCCCCACCCCAATCGAGTCGGTGCCCCTTTAATGTCTGGGCCCACACTACGCCTCCTGGTCGACCCTCACTATATCAAGGAGATTAACAATGTTAGTATGACACCTTGAGTTTCTAATTAAGATAATGATTTCCTCGGCCATTACCAGTAAAAACAAGCGATAAAATTTAAAATTGCTTTACGATATGATTATTTAGCGATAACATTCCTAACCTTTGAAAGTATTAAATACTCTCATTTCCCACCACAATAACGTTGCATATCACACTACATCACGGGAAGATAAAACACACAATAACCAAGTTAAAGAAACAATATTGTAAAACTCGACGTTTAATTTCGTTTTAATTGTATGCTAGACAGAAATAAGCAATTTCCATAAAATTCGATGAATTATAAACTATGCACCAATATATGGAATATTATGAAATGCACTAAAAAACAAAAATCATAAAAATCATACTATGTAAAGGTCAGATACCCTATTATTAGTATTAAAAAAAATCAGCGATGAAATTTTAATCTGAATTAAAAAAGAATTACAAAAGAAATTTCTGGCGATCCCAATTCTACCTTTTTATGACAATACAATACCATGTTATGATCAAGCTGAGGCACATCGATCTGTCACACAGAAAGTATGACAACAACATAAATGGAAACGATATACTACAAGACTCTCTGAATTTTATTTGGTTTTAACTGTATGGTGAGCAAAAGAGAGCAAATTCTATAAAACGCATGAAAACATTCATATCAATTTTACATCTGTTTATCAAAATTTAATTAAAATATTGTATTCAAACTCTGTTAAAATGACATTCAATTAAATTAAATTTCGGGTTATGATAGTTGCGTGCAGAGTCTCTAATTTGCAACGTGTCTTAAAGGGGGTGTATCATGGCGAGACTACGTGTCTTTCCCGTTGCCTGAGGCCAATCGAGGATAAAACGACTACGGACGGCGCGACCGCAGTATTCACGTGCGTGCAGCATACGCGAAACCGAAGCGTGAGAAGAACTTCGTTCTATTTCGTGCACGCTAGCGCGCAGACCATTAAATCAAGTCCATTCGTTAACGTGGCGTTGTCCAAAAGAAGTCGTCGATGACGTTAACCAATATTTGCCATGCTACTATAACAACATGCGCCTATGTGAGTGTTTTGTTAGTCGGGAAGTTCGCAAGCTATACTTTCCATACACACGTATAAGTATATATATTATATAAAGAAAATATTTTTACCTCGACTATCAGACAATAACTATTCTTCTACTCAACCATTTAAAATTTATCTACATTAATTAATCTTAATTACTTTTAAAGGTGCTTTACTTGAGTGGACCTTAAAACCGATCGTGATGTAACACTTTATTTTAAATAATTATAACTAAGCTTCGTCTAAGTCGCGATTGTTGGCCCAGAGATTTGAAGTACTGTGTCGTTGTATATTAAGCAGAAAGGCAGCGAAAGATCACGTTGAGCATTGATACACTCTCGCGTTATGCTGTCAATACATTATGAGATCCCACGTCTCCTCTCCTATTACACACACACCAGGATTTCTCACAACATATTGACAGCGAAAACTATTAAAATCACACTTTCGTACTAAAACTATCAGCGTCATAAAAATTGTCGGCTTTAAGGTTTATTTTCTTCGACAACCTTCGCGGATAATACTGAAATTCATTTGTTAGGGTGGAAACTAGATATCATACTTGCGAAATGATACGTGTTGATAAACATACAACGTTTCTATCTGATCACTAGCTTACCAAAATCCTATCTTCCTCCTCCCCCAATAAAGAATAATAAATAAATGAAGAACAAAATTATATAACTGAATACAAATTGAACAAATATAAAAGTGATATAAATATAAAAATAAAATGAAATACAAATTTGTTTTAATGTATTTTTTTAATAAATATATTAAATATGTATATAAGTATTTAAATGGCTAAATTTCTCTACTGACACGAAATTCTCCTTTGTTCGTCTAGTAAAGTTCAACACAATTGTCATGCGACTTACATATCAAATTATATGTTGTTAATCTGGAGGATATAATATCACCGAACAGATATAAGAAATGCTATGTTTTCTCTTTTTATCTAGAGTGATGCTTTTCTTAGTGTTTACTTCAGCCGTTACATTTCATTTTAAACAATCACTTATACATTAATTGTATACATCACTGATTTCAAGATAACACTTATACTCCACACGCTCACGTTATTTTTGCTGGCATTGTACAGAACATAAACTGCTCGTTGGTCTCTATGTTCATCTTTAATTCATTCAATCATTCTCGCGAGGTACGCGGCCATGAAGAAAAAAGGGAGGGCGCGGGTTTCTAATGAAGCCTCGATAACATTTCAATTGTTCTTCTTTCCTTTCATTTCTTCGTTCCAGGTCTCCGCTCATATTTGTCAACCTTTTATTGAATTATCAAATGATTTAATCAATTAATGAAAATAATTGTGAAGCCCTAACGCGCATCGAAGTATTCGCGTAATTGCAAAATATTAATATCATTAATATTTTAACAATGTTCCTTCAGTTCTACCTTATGTTTTATTATTTTCCCTTCCATATGAAATCTCCCATCTCCCTCCTCTACCCCCTCTTTTCTCCCTCTCTCTCTCTCTCTCTTTCTCTCTCTATATTTCTCTCTCCCTCTCTTCATCTTTCCATCTACTTAACTCTCTTTACACTCAACAGCCGCTCGATAGCACACACAGTATAAGAAATATTCATATAGTTAAACATTCCTGAGACTGATATCCTTCTAAACTTTCAAATTTTAAGAAAGATAAAGGGATGCGATGGTAAATTAATAACTACACTTTCATCAATTCATAACAGATTCAGTTATTCATCTTTAATCCGGAGTTTCATCACGTTATTGGCGTGCCCAGAACCTTGGTTACAGAAGGGGATGTGCCGGCCCACTGAAAGTTTAAAAAAAGTAAACTATACATTTCTGGGAAAGGTTTAACAAAAATGGTGAGCCTTTTCTTTCTCTTCATGTTAGTGTGGAAGTCTATCCAGTAAAATGTCTCCTAAATAGGACTGCTTTTCAAAAAGTTGGAATATGACAAGGAAGAGTGTATTTGGATCAAACTTTCACGCCACATGTTTGTGTGTAGTCCCGTGTACATTTTCCGGGTACAATGCGTACAAATTTCAGTACGACCGAGCCCAATTCTTATCATTTAGATGATTCCAAAAGCTCAGTCACAGTTCGCACCAATTCTTATGTGCTACATAATCACCATCTTCCAATCGCTTCCAGTTTCTTTCACGATGCAATTGCATTGCCAGAACTCAAAGTTATCTTTAAACTGGCAAGTTGCTACTTTTTTTCCCCGTGTGTAACATTATCTCAATGTCTTTCTTTTCTCCTAATTGAAAGGTATATATACATCCCTGTCGGAAAATCTGACATTAAAATTACGACTTGCTTTTATCCTTGATTGAAAATTTTAAATTCCGAGAATCTGCATATCGCTAGACTAATGGAGGAATGTAAAAAAAAAACATTCCGCCTATTAAAAACCTCATAGCAATATATGGTCTAACACGCTTCCATTCAAAGTGTTCCCATCACACCATTCTGTTCTCAGAATCTACATAAGTCGTGTTACAGTTTATTGAACGTCTTTAAATTGTGAACCTGTGCATTTCAACAATGAAATCTTAATGTAAACAATACTCCACAAATATTTCATTTTCATGATAACAAAAGAGGATTTTTTTTGTGCAAGATTACCCCACATGTTACCGTGTTGTGCGAATATTATATAACAATGTTGAATCTACCGTGTGAGTCAAAAAAAAGTTAACACCTAGAAAATTGCTAATTATTTTAGAAATCATCTATGAACACTAAATTTATATACATCTTATGAAAGAGTGTTTTATCCCAAATTATTTGGTATCATTTGTGTGTGGTATGTATTCACGCTTGGATGAACAGGAGGCATTGTTTGTGAGAGTGCAAAAATCGTCTTGCGCCAAAGTGATGTCTACAGTATGTATTATATCGTGATTAGCAGAGTGAGAGAATGAATTGAATGTATCAAATGAAATGCATTGCATATGCTTTTTGCAGAAGCAAAGTCACAAACACACACATCCGCCCGCACAAATGTTCGTTGATATTTGATATTCGATATTTGATATGTGTGGCATGATTGATTTTGTTAGGGATGCTATTTGGATCTGCAAAGACCGAATTGATACCCAAATCCCAATTGTTTTATTCAAACATCACATAAGCAACTTTGGCGCAAGTCGATTTTTGCACTCTCGCAAAAAATGCCTCCTGTTCATCCAAGCGTGAACACATACGGCACAAAATGATACTAAATGATTTGGGATAAAACACTCTTTCATAAGATGTATACTAATTTACTGTTCATAGATGATTTTTAAAATAATTGGCAATTTTCTAGGTGTAAACTTATTTTTGAGATTCTCACTGCAATCATTTAAAACATGACTCACGCATATTTGCTACGCTTTTTTCTTCTATATACAATACTTATTTTTCCAGGAACCTACAATATACAAGCACTGCTTTTTAATAGGTCCCTCACATTTCACTTAATCTATTATATTATATTTCGTAAAAAACTTACAAAATTACTCTTAAGTGAAAACCACGAATCATAACCTCGTAACTATATAGTTGTATATAGTAACCAGTCTCATTTTAATATTATACACAAATCTTATTTATAAGATTTGGAAACCCATCATGTATTTTTAAATTAACTTTATTTTAGGCTTTAGATAACGAGAGTCAGACTCGACTAGCACATGTGCTATTTTTTACTCTATTTTACCATCGATCACAAACTCATTGTAATTAGTCATTTATTGTTTTGCTCTTGAAGCAAAGTTTACTTTATCTTTGTTATAATGTACATGTATATCGCTGTAGAACATGTATTGTTAATAATTCATGTTATGCATTTATGTTATATTGACATTGTCATTGTACATTTATCTTTTGTTTCAATGTTTTCAATGGTGGTGAATAAATAAATTCAATTCAATTCAATTCAATTCAATTCAATTGAGAATCATTGAGACGTGCCCATTTATACTACATATGACTTGTATATATTTGTTAATTGTATATGTTTGTCTATATTTTTTTTTTATGTGGAACAATAAAAAAACTTGAAGAAAAAAAGTTGAAACATCTTCATTGTGGGCATTGCGTTCATTTGTTATATGATAGACAGTACTTAACCCATCATAATGTAACCCTTTGTTCACATGGGCAGAGAGCACTAATTAAAACAAAAAGGTTTACAATGTGGCCGCCAACGGTATGTAGCTGACAATGTGTCCGAGGTTCTTATTACCATGATTTAAAACATGTCTCAATTTAAAGCACATCTATATACATTTTTATTTTGGTATTATTGTTACAGCCTTCCATTTTCACATAAAAGAATATTCCTATACCTCTTAGTTTACATGGATAAAGACATCCTACAGCAGAATTAGCGATTACAATGTGGCTGTCAGTAGCCCATTTTATGTTTCCAATGATGGAGCAAGATCATGACACCAATGCATATCTTTAAAAATGATTAACACACTTTTAACAGCTCTGAAACTCAGTCATTTCATCTTCTCTAGTCCTCCAATCTATTCATGATAACTGTAACCGCAGTCCAAGGTTACCTAATGAAGAACTAGCTGGTGACAATCGACGACATAGTAACATTTCCATTCTGAATATCCTCACTTTTAAATCCGAAAGTCTTTTTCACAGCGGCACGGAACTTGTTGCTAAGAAGAGCAAAGATAAGAGGATTCCAATAGCTGTTACTCAGAAGGAGCAGACTCGTAAAGAATCGGACGTTGGGCGATGAAATCGTGCTCGACGGATCCATCTGGGCCGCGGAGACGATCGCCCACGGGATCACCGCAATAATGTAGGCAGACGTCGCGATCACGATCGCAGTGAGCCCTCGCAGTTTAGGACGATGCACGGGGGCGTCAACCGCAGCGGCTCCTCTCGCGACCGCTTCGTCGCCAACGCGGAAGGTCTGCTGTACCGCAACGGTAACCACCCGCGTATTCGTGTACATCGCTACAGCTAAACTTCCAAAGAATGTGGTTAACGTAACCACGATACTAGGCCTGAACCGTAAACTGGAATTGGATGAAAAATTAGAGATGCAGAGCGTCGTCCTAGAGCTTGGAAAAACACTAAATGCCCCGACTAAGATCCCGAAAATGGAGATAGCTAAGATAGTTATCCGAGCGCGGCGGGCGGTCACCATAACGTGGTAATGCAGTGGTCGTGTGATGGCAAGAAAGCGATCAAGGCAGGCGAAAGCGACAAAGAGAGACGAGATATTAATGAAAGAACTGCAGAAACAACGTCTTACGGCGCATACTTCGTTAAGCTGTAGATGACGCAGGATAGACACTACACTCGTCAAAGATGTACAGAAGAGTCCCGTCAGCATGTCTGTTATTGCAAGGGACTGCAAGAAAGAAAACAAATAGTTTTAAACACAGTGCTGATATATTATGTACTCTAGGGTCCCGTCCAAATCAATCTCAAGTCCTCCAAACAATCGCAAGTTTGCGGTCCCTTATCTCTTATGTACATAGTTACGATTGCTACCAAATAAGCTGCGATTACTATCAACTCTTTATAAGACGGGGGCATTCTCAATATTTTAGACATCATTATACTGATTACTCAGCCTGTTGACTTGTGCCGTACATAATTGTTTGTGTAACTTTATCCATGCATTTCATCTTAATCAAGGGGAATAAGAGTGGTAAATTATTCATCAATTATTTAAATTGATTTTCTAAATGTTTGTTTTGGTTTTGATTTGATTTTCCGTATAAAAACAATAGGAACATAAAAAGTAATGACATTTATTAAAAATGAATACGTGAACAAACGTGGAGCTTGCATGTTTTTCGATGACATCGGTGAGGTACTTATAAATAAACCTCAATAGTCATTAATTTGTTAATTTGGGAAATCCATTAACTTATTGAGATTTGCATTAAAGTACAATTATATAGAATACATGGGTGGAGTGATGATTGAGTTATTTGAACGTTTCCTCAAATGACAAAAATTCTACTTTAGAAGATCCAGAGAACAATTGGGAGCCCATACAGAGACGTGTAAACATTGTATAATGCGTTATACAAGAACAGAATATCGTCATTAAATTATTACTATTGATGTGCCTTTCTTGTTTTGGGATCTACGCCCCAACTCCGCCCATGCATTAAATGCAAATCTAAATTAGTTAATTGATTTCCCAAAGATTTCCAAGAGTATTTTATTTTAATTAATGACGTTTTTCCCAACTCTCCATGATTAATTAAGGCATAGGCTACATGAAAATCTACCAACATGGACAATTCATTGAAAATCTACCAACATGGACAATTCATTGAAAATCTACCAACATGGACAATTCAATGAAAACGATCGCAAAGACTTTCGAAAAATATATTGAAGACAATTTAAATAGCCTTTAATATAAGAACATTACAATAACCTATTACTTAATCTGAACATGATTTTTATGGCATAATATATATGAAAAGGGTGTAGAAAGAGCCTTCAAGTGATTTTTCGAAAATTGTTGTGATCGTTTTCTCGATGGACAAGTTATTGGAGAATTCTTACCTTGAGGATCATCTGGGTAACCTCATCGAAGCAATTCGGCACGCGATGGAGCACGATAAGATTAAGGGCGTTACTTAATACAGTGAGTAGAGCCGTTATACTATAGATTACTGTCTGTCCTATTACACTAACTAAAGGTCCCGACCCTCCTCCTGAGGGAGCATCGTCCGTTTCGTTTACGAGACCGAACGTTACTGCGTCAATCGATGTCGTGGTCGTCCATGGGAGCGTCGAGGTATCCATGGTGACTTGTTCAAATTACTGCGTCGGAGCTCGGACTTATGGGGCTATTTTTTTGGATAAATTTCGTTTATTTGGGTTACTTCATTAACAAGATTTATAAGTTTTCGCTTTTAGATATATAATTCACCTTTAAAGACAAAACTTAATGTTAACAATAGAAGAGCCATTAGAAGGTAAAAATGAATGTTACAAGTAGAAGAACAAACTCTTGAACAGCGCCACGATTAATTTGATTTCACTGTTCAACTCCGATGTTTTTCTGGCGGTATGTTTCTTCAATCGTTGCTAGATGCTTTCTGTAATATGAACAATCTTCAAGGACTAAATATATATTGACCTTATAAGTGTTTACCAATAAGCAACGTGAACGAGGTTTATTTCTATCTGAATGAGATATTTCATTTACCAAATAACCAAGTGCTTTCCTCCCTTAAGACACATTAAATCTAACCAGTGAGGACGCAATGTATAATCTAACCTGCGATAACGATACGCTGAAACTTAACAAAGAGAGAGTGGCGACTTTCGAAAAATATCATCTCCAAGACGCATCATTCACCGACTCCAAGAGAAAAAGCATAATCTTAAAAGGCTTCAATTTCCTGTGGTAGTGGGCAAGAATGGAATGCGGCTCGCCCTTGGCGAAGCGAAAATGCTGTGAAACTGGATTTTTAATTTCCTGTGGAGTCAATCGAAAGTACGTTAAAGTGTGACTTCCCTAGTGACAATGAACTTGCCAGGAGAATTCGCGCGTCCATTCGCGCGCCATATCAGATTCCAAAGAAGGTCGAATACGGCTTTGAATTCTCTTCTTCAGCTCTCTAGAGAAAGTAAATCCTAGAACTAAGCAAGGTAACAGAAATACAATACCACTCTCAAGTGCTGAAGTTTCCTAAATGTCTTCTTCTTTTTTTTTTACACTGTAGTATTTTGCTAAAAACGCTATTTCTAATAAACCCTCGTATGTGGGGGGGGGGGGGGGTAGTCAGTTAAAGAAACATGACTTTTCTATTTTAAAAAAGGATATCTTTCTCTGTCTCTTTCTCTCTCTCTCTCTCTCTCTCTCTTTCTCTCTCTCTTCTCTCTTGTGCGTTATTTTTTTCTTTTTGAACCCTCTGTTTAAGTTTGCGCCCTTTTGAGGTGCCGCTAGAGGCGCATACCCCATGTCCCCTATATACGCCACTGCGGACTTGCGAACTTTACTGCCAGAAACAATGTCACTGATAAAGAGATTGAATTTGTTGTTATTTCCCCAGGTGGCCTTTACTTTCATACAATTCAGCAGCAAAGGTTCTTTTTGTCACTCATTTCTACTGATATTATTTCACGATGCAGCGTGCTTACGATGTCTCCTAATAAATAATTGTGAACCGAGCGTTCGAGTGAAACCATTGATTGCTGTTGACCTAGAATACAAAAAAGAATAAAAATCAGATCAACGATTCATCATGTACCGTTTTTAGAGGAAAGAGATGCAGGGTTATATGACATGAAGCAATAGAATTGTAAGAAAGAATCTGCATTCATGGATTTGTCAATACACCGCAGAATTTCTGCTTTTGATATAAAAACTGCCCATGACACAAAAGACACGTCAAATAATCTTTAAAAGCTACGCTGGAAAAAATTATATTGATTTTCTTTTCAGTATTAACAGGTATCTTAGTGTCAGTATTAACATCTCCATTGGTGACTTTTGTACAGCTGAGGTGAAGTGACGTTTTTCACCCCACCCCATCATTGACATTCTGGGGCCGCCACTGCTCACATAGCCAGAGCGGGCGTATCAGGGTTCTTGTGATTCAGGGGTTCAGTGGTGGGGTAGAGGTTAGGCGTATCAGGGTTCTTGTGATTCAGGGGTTCAGTGGTGGGGTAGAGGTTAGGCGTATCAGGGTTCTTGTGATCTTCTTGTGATACTTTCGTAGTCTGAGCCAAAATCAAAGAGATAATGCAGATATATTAGAACCTGACCAAGTTCTTTCGAGCAATTAATGTATCAATCGTTCTATAAGCAGGGAAGAAGTAACACGTCAAATAAATAGACTGAAAAACGGTAAAGGCCCGGTCACACAGGGAGGACGCATGGGGAACGCACGGCCAGCGCATGGGAAATTTGCAATTTTGGCCAGTGCGTTGTCGTGCGCCCAACTTTTGACACCAAATGCATAGCGTGTTGCTAGCGCGCTGAGCGCATACAGGGCGCATACAGTACGCATACAGACCGTACCCAGAGCGCACATGATAACAACTTCCACGAATGCACAGCGTGTTGCTAGCGCGCTGGACGAATGGTCCACGCATGCACCGCGTTCTACGACGCACGGCCAGCGCATTGGAAATCGGAAAAGGCCGTGTGCCTAACTTTTGTCATGATTTTGGAAAAGCTAGCGAGCTGACACAAAATGCACAGCGTGTAGCTAGCGCGCTGTGCGAATACAGGGCGTGTGCCCCGCGTATGTCTGGCGCTAGTCTAGCGCGCTCAACGCACGTCTGGCGTGCCTTTGGCGTGTACATTCATGCGTCGAGCTCCGCGCACACTTTTGAGCATGCTCAAAAAATCCCGACGCACACAGCGAATGACGACGAATGCATAGCGCTGGTCCAGCGCTGGTCCAGCGTTGGTCCAGCGCGCTCGACGAACGAGTAACGAGTGATGACGCACGCCTAGCGAACGACAACGCACTGGCCAAAATTGGAAATTTTCCATGCGCTGGCCGTGCGTTCCCCATGCGTCCTCCCTGTGTGACCGGGCCTTAAGGCACACGGCGATGATTTAGTTCTAAATGAATTTTTGAAGTGTAGCACAAAGTCTGTTTTATCAGTAATCGTTAGGTTATTTAACATTGTATTAGAAAGTGGAATTGTACCATCTGAATGGACAATAGGGTTAATTCACCCTCTTTATAAGAAGAAAGGAAATCCTAATGATCCGAACAACTATAGAGGAATAACATTGCTTAGTTGTCTCGGCAAGCTGTTTACAGCAGTATTGAATGAGCGACTTACGTCTTATCTCGAAGATAATGAATTGCTAGGTGATGAACAGGCTGGTTTTCGAAATGGTCATTCAACGCTTGATCACATTTTTGTTCTCCATTCAGTGATCGATTTATATCTCTCTTCAAAAGAGAGGGTTTATTGTGCATTTATTGACTACAAGAAGGCATTTGATTTGGTTGACAGGAGTTCTCTTTGGAATAAATTACTTAAGAATAATGTTGATGGAAAGTTTTTCAATGTAATTAAGCATATGTATGCTCAGGCTAAGTCATGTGTAATTTCTGGTACAGAAAAGTCTTCTTTATTTGATTGTAACATTGGTGTGCGACAAGGAGAACATTTATCTCCGATGCTATTTGCCCTTTTTTTTAATGACTTCAAACAATTCATTAGCGAAAAGTGTGGAGGCATAAATATTCTTCCTGACAAGATTGATGCAGCTGCGTATCAAAATGGTATAGATGTATATCTCAGGCTTTTTACATTACTGTATGCAGACGATACAATAGTTCTTGCAAAAACTGAAAGTGATCTTCAGCTTGCTCTTGATGCAGTATCTGATTACTGTAAAAAATGGTTTCTTCAAGTTAATACAGCTAAAACCAAAGTTGTTGTATTTTCTCGTGGTAAAGTTCGAAAAATTCCTATATTTAAATTTGATCATGATATTGTAGAAGTTGTTGATGAATACGTCTATCTTGGAACTACTTTTAACTACAACAACAAATTTCGTAAAGCACAAATTAAGCAACTTAATCAAGCTAGACGAGCAATGTATAGTCTATTATCTAAAACTTATCAACTGCACTTACCTATTGATATCCTCTTGGAATTATTTGATCAACTTGTGTTACCTATTCTGCTCTATGGAAGTGAGATATGGGGATTTGAAGTGCTACATGATCTTGAAATTTTCCACATGAAATTTTGTAAGCAAGCCCTTTCTGTCAACAAAACAACTGCAAATTGTATGGTACTTGGTGAATTGGGGAGGCTTAAACTTGAGAAATATATCGAAAGCAGAATGATAAACTTCTGGTGTAGGATTGTACATAGTGGACAGGATAAATTTTCTGGTAAGGTTTATATTATCTTAAAATTACTCTTTGAGAAGAATATATATCAGGCACCTTGGTTAAAAAAAATCAAGCTGACTCTGGACAATATGGGGATGTCTAATTTATGGGAAATTTGTGAAAATACTAGCTATGAGTGGGTCAAACAAACTGTGGAACGTCGATTGAGAGATTCTCATGCTCAGTATTGGTCTGCTTGTATGTACGATAATTCGCATTGTGTTAACTATCGAATCTTCAAACATTCTTTATGTTTAGAAAGATACTTAATCGATCTCATTAAAAGAGATCGGACAATATTAAGTCGTTTTCGCTGTGGCAATAATTACCTGCCGATTGTAGCTGGTAGATATTCAAATACTCCAAGGGAAATGAGGCTATGTTCATCGATAAATATTTTATTGAAAGACCAAATACACTAAAAATGGGTCAGCTTTTTAACTCCAATAATGTACAAACACGTTTAAACTTAGTAAAATTCCGTCGAAAAATAATGCTTCGTTTTCATTAATATGTGCAAAAACATGTTATGAGTTCAATATTAACTTTATGTTTCTCTTTTTTGTCTTATATAAATTTATTAAATTGATATCAAGAATATTTTCAGTAATTCATTAATTCAGATATCAATTTACTGGTGCCAGTAAATCTCTTTTTCAATTGCTTCCATTAATTTCGTCATTAATTATCGTTTTAATTAATATTATCGTTTTGTTTTTGATTATTATTATTATTATCATCATCAATATTGTTATCATTATCATCATAATTTTTCTCACTATTGTCGATAGTGTTATTTTGTATGGATTAATATTAATTCTATTTGTATTGTATTGAATATTTCACAGTGTTTAATTGACAAATTCAAACTGATTGTAACCTTCTCCAATACCCCAATGTGGGTGACATGAGAATAAATTGTCTTTGTCATTGTCATTGTCAGGGGTTCAGTGGTGGGGTAGAGGTTAGGCGTATCAGGGTTCCTGTGATTCAGGGGTTCAGTGGTTGGGTAGAGGTTAGGCGTATCAGGGCTCTTGTGATTCAGGGGTTCAGTGGTGGGGTAGAGGTTGGGCGTATCAGGGCTCTTGTGATCTAGGGGTTCAGTGGTGGGGTAGAGGTTAGGCGTATCAGGGTTCCTGTGATTCAGGAATTCAGTGGTGGGGTAGAGGTTGGGCGTATCAGGGTTCTTGTGATCTAGGGGTTCAGTGGTGGGGTAGAGGATTGGCGTATCAGGGTTCCTGTGATTGAGGGGTTCAGTGGTGGGGTAGAGGTTAGGCGTATCAGGGTTCTTGTGATCTAGGGGTTCAGTGGTGGGGTAGAGGTTAGGCGTATCAGGGTTCTTGTGGTTCAGGGGTTCAGTGGTGGGGTAGAGGTTAGGCGTATCAGGGCTCTTGTGATTCTGGGGTTCAGTGGTGGGGTAGAGGTTAGGCGTATCAGGGCTCTTGTGATTCAGGGGTTCAGTGGTGGGGTAGAGGTTGGGCGTATCAGGGCTCTTGTGATTCAGGGTTCAGTGGTTGGGTAGAGGTTAGGCGTATCAGGGTTCCTGTGATTCAGGGGTTCAGTGGTTGGGTAGAGGTTAGGCGTATCAGGGTTCCTGTTATTCAGGGGGTTTAGTGCTGGGGTAGAGGTTGGGCATATCAGGGTTCTTGTGATCTAGGGGTTCAGTGGTGGGGTAGAGGTTAGGCGTATCAGGGTTCTTGTGATTCAGGGGTTCAGTGGTGGGGTAGAGGTTGGGCATATCAGGGTTCTTGTGATCTAGGGGTTCAGTGGTGGGGTAGAGGTTAGGCGTATCAGGGTTCTTGTGATCTAGGGGTTCAGTGGTGGGGTAGAGGTTAGGCGTATCAGGGTTCTTGTGATCTAGGGGTTCAGTGGTGGGGTAGAGGTTAGGCGTATCAGGGTTCCTGTGATTCAAGGGTTCAGTGGTGGGGTAGAGGTTGGCCATATGATTTCAAGATGGTAAAGGAGAGCAGCATCCTTTAGTTGGAGTAGGGGCATCATCTTTCTCTTATGAATCCGATGACCGGGGTAATAATATATCTGTCAAGCGCGTGGGCACATCGTTGGATCGGTGTATTGAGCGCTATATAACAAAAAAACGGATTATTATTATTATCCCCTCTTCCTCTATATTTCTTTCTCGTTGTTAATCTTTTCCTTAGCTCCTAAAATTCGGTTGGGGACATATAATACTTGCCCAAGAAGTTGGAATCATTGCTTGTACACCTCTCTATAGGGTATTCTTGATAAATAGAGTTTATATCTTCTTATTGATAAATAGTCATAGAGATTACTAAATAAAGTTACATCTTCTTATTAATAAATAGTCATAGAGATTACTAAATAAAGTTATATCTTCTTATTAATAAATAGTCATAGAGATTACTAAATAAAGTTCTAACAAGATATAAATTGTATTTAATAAGAATAACCTATTTTGTGACAATCACTATTTTCACGAAAGGAAGTAAGAAAAAATTACTCCGAATATATGGGAAACAGTGTTGATAAAAAGAAATTCTGGTTAAATCTTTTTACTTCTCCTCACTCATTCAAAAAATATTTATCATACAACTTTAACGCATACATTAGGCAATGATAAAACGTTATGAGGTTAATTTATAATGGATCACTATCTTCCTTTTTCCAACACAAAACGTTTTAATGCCTATTTCAATAATTGATTTAATTTTGAAAATGTGTATACATTGATAGGTTTATTGTGCCCACTCTCTATAACATCGATATATTGGATATAATACCCTAATTTTATTTTGAGAACTGACACCCAAGAACTATAACACTGATTTATTGTGCTACTTAAAGTTGCATAATTGCATCCTCCTTTACGTTCTAAGCTACTTCCACTACTTCAACATCTACTACAGATAGTAGAATATCAATTTTCATCTGTGCCATTTTTACTTGTACTATTTTTTTTCAATGAGAGACCAAATATAAACTATTATACTACTACTACTACTATTACCACTATTACTACTACTACTACTACTACTACTAATACTAGTACTACTAATAATAATACTACTATACTACTACTTATACTACTACAACTACCACCACCACCACCACCACCACCACCACTAATACTACTACTACTACTACTACTACTACTACTACTACTACTTCTACTATCACCACCACCACCATCACTACCAGACTACTAGACTACTACTACTACTACTACTACTACTTCTAATACTATACTACTATTATAATGTTCCTCTTCTTCTATATTGTTAAAATATATACGCTTTCTAATGTGAAACACATGTTGTTGTTTTTCAAACCTTAAAGGTAATATTTCTTACAATGCCTTTTGCACTATACTTAAAGCCAAATCAGAGATAACTACAGTTAGATTTTGTTGCCTTTGTAAATGTGTGATTCGAAATCGCCCTACACACAGTTATAAAATGAGTCATCATAAGGGAGTATGCTGCTCCTACGTTAACACTGACTGTCCTTATATATCATTATCAATAACTTAATGCCTCTATACTGCCCCTAAATCAAATGGTTGGACAGTTAATTAGAGCCTTCCAACTCAATTCCGATGAAAGTTGAAAACCCCATGATAACACGCTAAATGCAATTAGGTGGATACAATTCCGGGGAAAAAACGGAATTGTGGGGTTATGTTTGTGTGGGTGTGTACGTGTGCCTGGGCGGTGGGCTATGGTGACATTTTTGTGTGCGTGTGTGCGAGTGCATGGGCGGGTGGGCGTATGTATAATAATAATTAAAAAAATAATAATAACATTTGTGTCGCGTAAGGTTTAAGGATATATGGCGTCACCCAAAGGGCCGTATGTAACAAGTAAAAACGTATATACGCAAATGTTTTTAAAAACACGCAAAAGCTCCCTTTTATGCAAACGTTCTTAAGCAAATACTCGTGTTTACTAGCAAACGGTTTTGCTTGCAAGCAGTTGATTATTTGTATGCATACGGATTCAAGTAAAAGACCAGCACAAGCAATTTTTATGCATACGGCCTAATATGCTAGCAGGATTACCTCTGGAAGATCTCCTCGTATCATCAGTTACCGTGATTACAGAGAATAAATTATGTCTAATTTACCTAAACACACCACTCTATCTCTCTGGTATTACTGTTTCTACTGATATCAACACTCTATTAAATTTCAAATATATTATCGAAGAAAAAAAAAATCAGCATTTGAAGCACGATGGGAATTATGAGTATGGAATGCAACGCGAGATGCTGATATCCATTTCGTTTAATGCAAGACAAAAGGATTTTATCAGGTAAAGATTTTGACACCATTGCAGGCGCGGTTCTAGAAGATTATTTTTATTTTGGGGGGTGATTGAGAGGCTTGGGGGGGGGGCTTGGGGGATTGCACTCATCTTTCACACTTGCCTCGCTTAAATTCGTGTTATAGTCAAGGAGAAAATGAGGTGGTGATCCACCTACCTACCCCTCCCCCCCCCCCCCCCCCCCCAAGAACCGCAACTGTCACTAGACTATGCATTTCTAATTAATCTACTTGTTTGTGGTTAGGATTACTGCTTCACGGCGAGGAATACCACTGCCCTGCTAAGAATATTCAAATTTTTCATTGACATTAAAGGGATGGTCCATCTTTTAAACCTCTGTATATCTATCCGGGATGAAACAAGGATTATGTAAGGGGAGGGCACAGTCATACACTTTAAACATTACAGACAAGCAACAACGACAACAAAATATATATATTTACGAATATACGTATAGGTTGCCACATTTAAGGTGTAACTTTACTCAACTTATAACAATTTCAGGTGCCTTGTGGTTCTAAATTATGAAAGCATACAAAACAACAGGGATGCGTATTATTTTGTGTTCTTTACTTAGGCCCTTTTTATGACACCTTTAAATAATCCTTTTGTTTTCCTTAATTTTCTCAAGATGGAATAAAAAGCTTCGAAACATAAATTCTCCTTTTAAACTGTTTTGATAAGAAGGGCTTACCGATCATGGCACATCTGGAGCGTTGAGAATCTAGCCATGAATATATCCAGGATCTGAAACTTAAGGCAAATAATTTTCAATAATCCATCCAAATTGCATTGTCAAAAATAGATTATTTGCCCAATCTTGTCAATCCCATCGCAATCGATTCGTTTCTATTGAATTAAATTGTTTTTAAATTACATTTAGCCCACGTTATTATGTTGATTATTTTGAGAGGGAAAGTAATCGCAAGATTATATTATAAAATTCTGCATTTCCTGAGTATATTCCACATAACCTTTGGTTGTTTACTAGACTTCAACCTTTTATTGTTTCCAACTAATAATACACTCCTCAGGTTCTTAGCGATTCCATACAATATTATAAATGTTCACTTTGTTGTTTTACCTCCGTGTAGAACGACATGATTTTTGCATCGCAAATGCATGTACAAGATCTGCATAACCTTTCAAAGTATCAACTTTATCATAACTACACTTCTCCCTGTAATTCACCTGCGCCAATATTTCTTGTCATATTTTCAATTCTGATATTACTCATTTTATATCTCTTGGATTTGCTGGTTTTCCATTACCACTCATGCATTAGTGATGATAATGATATTTGTATAAAGCCCTTGAAATTTATAACGATTCGCTGTGTAGTGAAAATAATATTAATATGGTTCATTATTATCACTAATACCTTTGTAAAGTTATTCATTAATGAGGCTAGGAGATAATGATCCCTTTTGTAATATTTATTGATTATGGATAAATATTGGCATATCACATTTTGTGTCGACTCAAAGAATGAAAAATGCCGACCTCTGATTTGATAAAATTTTATGCCATGTATATCAGGGTCTCGTCTTATGAAGAGTTGTAATTGATCCAAATCAATCCCGAGTCTTCCAATCAATCGAAAGTTTGCAGTCTCCTATTTCTTATGTGCATGGTTGCGATTGATGTTGTTGTTGAGATTAATGGCTTTTCCATCGTGGTTGGATGATTGATATAATAGCTAGTTCTTATATAGCACTTTTCAGGACCGCAGTCCCTCTCGAAGCGCTTTACAGATTAGATATACATTATTACCCCGGTCTTCGGATTCAGGCTTACCCGCACACAGTGTATGCACATTCTCCACTCTCTGGGGAGCATTCCAGCCAGGCGTCATTTTTACAAGCGCACACTTGCTAATCTAAGCACATTAGCTTTCGCATCCTTCCGTTTCGATGCGTTTCAGATTGAAACGCATCATATGACGCACATACACCTAGGTTTGTCTACAAACCTCCTTTGTGAATTCACGTCACCTGTCTGTTCTTCATCGCTTATATACTGCTTGACAACCTGACGGTATTGGAAGGGTCAAGAAACGTCCGTGTGGGATTGTTCTCGGCAGATGCTCTCAATTATACTCTTAATTCAACATTTGCCCATTTTCACATCGTGCTATTTGCATGTATTTTATATGTTGCATTATTTTTTTTTAATTCAAGATGCGTTAGCTTTGAGCTGTGACTTTGAATTTCTATCGATAAAACTTGTCAATTCAATTGATTTGAGAGAAATGTAACATAAGTTCATCTCTATGTCTTGCTAATACTAATGCCTCAGTATTTATTGGTCTTGTTGAAGGGAAAGATAACAAACATTGCGAATTAAAGAGAAATCTAATGTAAGCCCCTGAGACGATTATTGTGTATACATTTTGAGCCTCTTAACACGTCATATAAGACGCAACTTAAATAGTCATGTCCGTTCGTCTAAGGTTGACACTTACGTCATCACAAAAATAAACAAAGAGACCTATTCTGATCCGTTTCTCAAATATGAATATATCATACCGAATTCGAACCAAGTGCATCCATAGGCTACGTATAGCGCCCGAGATTATTGCTTTAACCATATAAAACCGTGAAGCTGCCATGATTATCGATGTAAATTGAACAAAACAGAAACAGTATGAAATATTTCTATTGCCTTTGTGTCGCTATTGGATTGGCGCAATGCATCTCGGGAAAATACATCGACCCAAATCCAGTTGGTAAGTAGAAGAAAAATCATCAATTGTTTCTCATGATACAAGTAAAGATTGTTGTATGTTAGTATTAGATTACCTTATTTTTGTTAATCATGGACGAAATCTAGAAACTTCACAATTGTGCATATTAAAAATGGGAAAAAGTTATAACATCGAAAACTCATCGGATAGATTCACCATATGTTTGAATGATATTTTTTCTCTTGTTCTTGATCTTCATTGAGCCACTTTAATAATACATGTTGTTTCTATCTACAAGTTTCTTGTTCGTTTTGATGAAGCTAAATACAGACGTATAATATGCGTTTTAATTTGGAGCAAATTACGTGTAACCGATGATTTGACATTCTCGCGCAAGTATCACGTCTTTCATTAAATAGTCATGAGAAAATGAAATGGGCTTCATGTAGTAAACACTGGGAGTTTTAGGGGGTTTCCCGTCTGCTTTTATTTCTTTCATATCTTTTTTGGGGTCAAGAAACATTCATTTTCGGCTAGTCTTTATTTGAAAATTGTGTAATGTCAGTTTATTTTTATGGTGATTCTAAATTTATGTAAAGATTAAGCAACTGTATGTTACTTTATTAAATAACACTGACATGTCCATATTCAACTCTTCCTGGCAAGATGTTTTACATCCAGGGGCATCAATAGTTTAACCAATTACAGCAGAACGAGTAACTATTGACCCAACGCTTCGCATTACACAATTTCTTTGCAAAATGCCCCCAAAATGAGTACCTTCTGGGGGAAGAAATAATTCCCTGCCCACGCTTTGTCTCGATTTCACCCAAACCATTGTTTATTTATTCTTTACGGGTTCAAACACATCAGCAATTTGGTAGTCACTAAGTAATACCGCGACGAAGTTGAATGCCAATTGCTTGCTTGTGAAAAGATGTCGTTTAGAATTCACTTTACGGTGTGTAAATATGATCATGTTACTCCCGTGCAAACATGTCGGTATCATGTCACGCAAGTCCACTATAAGTTGCAAAAAAAATGAAAAAGATGCATTATATAGAAAAGTCAAAAAATATCAATAAAGTGTTTCCTGTGCTATTTTATAATTTCTGAGATAATACATTTGTTTCAAAAAATAAAAAATAGTACTCTACGATTGTCTTTTAATGTAAGGGGTTCATATCCATCCTGTCTTGTTTTGTCGAGCTATTTTGTCATAAAAACAGTTTAGTAGTGTAAGGTTTTGTAAATTTGGTACTTTAAATTTGTGAAAGGTCGATGTTTTACATGTACATTCAAAAGCTTTAGAGGTTTAGAAGTTTAGAAACTTTGGGGTCTATCTTTTTATTTTAAAAGTTTATCGAGTTTAAACGGTCAAGTTTAAAAATACCACAAATTTGTTCTTATATTTTTTTGATGTGCCCATTTTCTTACCACGAAGAGAACGAACACGCGACAAGCAAACGATCTTTTCTCAAATAGCATTACATTAGCAAGATGACACGCGGATTTTATTTTTATAATTCTCAATTCTGATGGGCAGATATTCTGAACGACTATTACTACGATGACAGCCCCCTGACGGTTTGCTATGACGAGATCGGATGTTTCTCATCCGCCTATCCATTCTACGATCCGCCTTACCGCCCGGTTAGTTGGTTACCCGAGAGTAGGGCCGAGGTCGGGACTCATTTTTACCTGAATACGAGACAGAACCCACAATCGCCCACGGAACTTATAACCAGTGATACATCGACCATCAGGTATGTACAATGCCATTGTCAGACATTTTCAATAATTGGCCGGGGCGACATTTTTGTTCAGCCAAGTTTGCCGAAAGTAAAAAAGCAAAAACCATAGTGAAATCCATTTATTAAAAATTGTGATAACGAATGAGCAAGTGGTTAAGAAATATTTTAGGTTTGCAAGTTTTGTAAATTTTGAAATTTGCCGACAGAAATGTTGAGTACCGGGGTTGGGGGTGTCACACCTCCACCCTGGCTCTGTGACATACTAAAATATAACAAAACTCCCAATGAACAACTTTTTACGATTACAAATATGTATTTTGTACAAACAGGATATTCGTTTAATTCAAGGATTTGGCTTCTTTCCTACAAAAGTTCAACCATGAAGAATAAATATTAAAACCGATTACTTTTCTTCTTTTTTTTTCGGGGGGGGGGGGGGTGGGGGGTACATTTTCAAAATGTGTAATAGATACCAATTTTATGATGTATATTTGTATAAACAGACTGATTGGTTTAATTGTATTTCTTCCTTTCCATAAAAATAAATTCTTCACGTTCATGACAACGCTGCGCACATAGAGATTCATTCTTTGACCCGTTGCATGAAACAAAGTTCATCGTCCACGGCTTTACTCAAAATGGCGACGTGCAATGGATGTTCGACATGCAGGAGGCGTTCCTCAATTACGGGGACTTTAACGTGATACGTGTAGACTGGAGCCAAGGAGCTGTCGATCTCTACGGCAAGGCCGTCGCCAACACCCGCATCGTCGGGGCGGAGATCTCGCTTCTTATCGACAGGATTAAGGTACAGTGAAACCTGTCTATAAAGACCACCAAAGGAAAAATGGTCTGAATAATCAGGTGGTCTTTATGTACAGGTTCCTTTAGTACATGTTTCAATGAGAAACCATTTTTTAAGGGAAACAAAAAATGTGGTCTTTGTAGACAGGTGGTCTTTCTATACAGGTGGTCACTAAAGCAGGCTTGACTGTATAACGAGATTGCCATAAAGCGATAATTTATAATGCTTAAAAATGATTTTCAGATAATAATAATAATAATAAATTTAAAATTATTAAAGTAATCATAATAATAATGATAATAACAGTAACAATAATAGCTCCATTAATAGGGCGAACGTTTATCCATCTCAGGTAATGCTCAATGCGCCACAGAGTAGTAGTATTATCCTGGTTTTAGCCCAGCTGCCCTTGGGCGAAGAGGCATTTAAGGAATAAATTCCTACCATTTAAACATTTACTACACCTGGGTGGATAGTTACAAATGTAGATTAATATCTTGCCAAAGGACATTAGTGCTGTAGCAGGACTCGAACCGCAAACCAGGGGATCCACAGTCAGATGACGTTATCCACAATACTACGACACCAATTAACACTGGAATAATACATCATGGCAATGTTGTTAAGCTCGAGATTATACAGTATGCAATATTTGTTTAATAACTCTTTTTGAAAAGTAACGTAATACAATTTGTGAGCGCGGTGCGAGTAGCACTTTGTAGATGCATAGGACAAAACTATTTTACTATTTAAGTTACACATAATATATGCACACAATTTATTACCAAGTTATATATGCAGACTTTGAAGGAAAAGGGGATATATAGATATAGTGAGGGGCAAGAATCTTATTACCATGATTACTAAGCCGTATAACTGTTTATTTCGTTTGAATTCGGTCAATGAACTTCGGTGCATACTTGTATGAGCCTGGAGTGCAGAAGATCTTGCTGTTCATTCATTGTATTTACATATTCTTTGCTTTAGATCCGTCATATCAAGATGATCATGATTTTAAACTTATATCACTATTTCGGCATTAATCCTCGTGTTTATTTTGTCACCATAAGGAAGTCTTTGGTATGACGTCATCCCAATCCTTCCACGTCATTGGTCACAGTTTAGGCGGTCACGTGGCTGGCTATGCAGGGGAGAGACAGGTCGACCTAGGTCGCATAACGGGTAAATGCAACATTGACAACTGACTGCAACAGCTGAAGGTGGCGGAACCAGCCCCCCCCCCCCCCCCCCCGTCACCCTCGGCAAACACAACATAGCAGAGACCTAGCTTTAATACAAAAAATACAAATTAAAGACACCTCCCCCCCCCCCCCCCCCCCCCCAAGGACAGCATTTGACCCTCCCCCCGGCTAGAGAAACCCGGATCCGCCACTTAATAATACTATAGTAAAACAAATCTACCTTTTATATTTGGTTTGTAGTAATATATTTTGTTCTCCTCTTTCCTCCCCTATTCCTCTTTATGTATCCGTACCCAAAAAAAGTAGAGTGTTTTAAATTACGTCTTGTTTTTTACGCTAATTACTGGTGGTAGCATTAAAAATAACCTAACAAAATGAAAATATATAGCTTGATACTCCTAATACGCGACCCTTTTTTATGGGGGGGGGCAGATATCACGATTAAAACATTTTCGATTTTTAAAATGTTCATCAATTTCTTCCAGCACATGGCCATTAAAGGAGTAACCAATCAGATGATGTCCTTCGTTGTCCCTGGCGAAATTCATGACAATAACGACGTGACTTGTCACAGATATCGGCTTGTGATGATGTTTCCTTTTGTGCGAGGGTTTCACAATCCTAAAAAGGAAATTAAGTTTCAACCGACTTGTTATTTATAGCTGAATATTTTCTTTTCAATGCGT
>JAVYIG010003503.1:0-47500 GCA_035222895.1 Strongylocentrotus droebachiensis | reverse complement strand
AATAAACTATTTGTTTTAATTTATACAAGATGTTTGTTTTAACCAAAGGTAATACAAGGACAATTAAATGATATAATATAACGCAGAGCTCAGTGATTACACGTTTGACCTTTTTTTCGCGCAGTTGCTATTTATATAAAGATTTTTTTTTTTTAAGCGACAGTGGTAGTTTGTTTTTGTTCGTGGTTTACCGCGTCACATCTGATCAAGCCTTTATTTCTCCCGACATCGTCATCGTAGGCGGTGTCTCGTTCGTGGTCTGCAACCATCTTCGCAGCTACGAGCTCTTCACGGAGTCTATCAATACCCAATGCCCGTTCACGGCAATGAGATGCGACGGGTACGACTACGAAGACTACCTCGCCGGCAAATGCTTCGACCAGACCCAGTCCATTGCCCTTGGTTACCATACCGACAAGGACGCCATCTCCGGCGCGGAGGAGAACGTTGTATACTACATGCAGACGACGGAGGAGTCCCCGTTTTGTGGTAGGTGCACATGACAGTATTTTGTTATATTATAGTTGTTGAAATAAACTGAACTAAACCGACCTGAAAAATAGAAATAAATGAACCGGCGTGATTCGAATCGACCTACCATTAACTCTGCTGGTTCGCAGCAATCAATCCTTTTGAGCATGAAAATTGTTTATCAATTTAAAAGGTGACAATTCTCATCATCAACATCACCATCATTATCATTCTTTTTTACATATGCTTTCAAATATTAGTCCATTCTACTCAATAAATTTGTTCATCTATTTCATGAGATTTGTGTTGTTTAAATTTGATGACATTACGAAAATGGCCCATTTGACTGCATGTATAACAAGCAAAGTCTAATAATGTTTTATTATTAACAGGCGAGTCTTACTGGCTGAAGCTGTACCTGGTGAACAAGTTCATAAATGACGACGTGAAAGGGGAGCTCTTCGTCACTTTGTTCGGGACACTCGGTCAGACAACCAAACTCAAAGTCAATTTGTAAGTGCAGTGGTGTAGCCTCGTCTAGCCTTCGAGGGGTAGGATGTGGGGCGGGGTCCTTCTTGGATAAAATGCGAGAGAAGATAGTTTTCAAAAGAGGGAGGGTGTGAGACAGGGTTGTATCATCTCCTTTTCATCTTACCTTCTCCGCTCATCTTCTCTCTCTCTCTCTCTCTCTTCTTTTTCGCCCTTTCTCTCTCTCTCTCTCTCTCTCTCTCTCTCTCTCTCTCTCTCTCTCTCTCTGTCTATCTCTCTCTCTCTCTCTTTATATTCAATAGATGGAAGCAGCATGGTATATATGAAAAAACACACATTTGTTTTTCTTCAAAGATATATTTTTCACTTATTCCCTTTTACTAATTATCTTAGAAATTACCCTAGAAGAAAGTATTAATATTGTGATTAAAGTTTGAAACATCAACGATTGGTACTATAGAGCAAATACGATTTAATAACTTGCCTCCACCTCTCCTGAATCTATCCTTTTTCACTGTCAACATTCAGTGGCTTAAAAGACAAACCATTGAGGAGGTACTTGGATCATGGAGGGGCACATCGGTCTTACTTGGTGAATAAAACAGGAGGCGCGGTGGCTCAGTGGTAGAACAGTGGCACCATAACCGGGACCTCCCTGGGTCGAAACCCAACCAATGTGCTCGTGCGATTTTGTATGGCATTAACCCGTATTACCAAGTCTCTCGGAGAGGACTTTAGGTCGTCGGTGCCCTGGATGTTTGATTACGAGCATGCACAAGTTTTCTTAGCAGTCAAGTAAAACATTCTTCATCAAACATTATTCATCGAACATCATCAACTAATTTTCTCATTACCATTCGATAGAAGAGACACTTGCCCCGGTAACGCACCCCCCCCCCCCCCACTCTTAACCCGCCCATCCCACTATTTACGATGCTTTATATTTAGTTTCCTACACATAATCGACTTTTTTTAAACACGTTAAGAACTCCAAGTTCGCCATCCTAGCCAAGGAGTACATTGGAGTCCTGATGAGACTCTACTTCGTAACAATGTTACGCCATTAAAAACCATCCTTCCTAAGTTCGCTCCCGTTTATCTCTCTCATTTTCACATCAATATGCAGGGAATCGATTGTCTTTGAGCACGATAAGAATTACAAGTTCGCCTTCCTTGCCGAGGACTACATCGGAGACCTGACGGGACTCTACTTCGAGTGGAGTTACGATCGTGACTGGTACCGCCCAGGGGAGTGGGATTTCTTCATCAAACCCCAGATCTACATCGACTACTTGGAGGTCGAATATGCCGAGGATGATTTCAGGTCAGTGAGATTTTGAAAAGACAAAAATAATCATATAGGAGCTATGCATATGATTAACAATTTAAAGGTGGCAAGGTCTAGTGGATACGTCACCGGGCTGACGTTCACATGGTTTACGGTTCGAGTCCCGCCGCGGCACTAATGTCCTTTGGCAACATATCAATCTACATCTGCCACTCTCCAAACATGCGATGTAAGGTACCCGGTAGGAAGAAATTGAAGAAAAAAATTCCTCGAATCCCAGAGCGTTTTGATAGAACAGCGCTTACAAACATTAGTATAAAGCTCTGCATTATATGGGGGTGATGTCTATGGATTTGGGAATTCGAGACACATCCGGCCAATGCCCCTCCCAGTTTTTTTATGTGAAATTTGTCTTTGTGTGTGTATGGGTGGGTGGGGCTGGGGTTGTTTATCAGCCGAATTCTTAAAGTGAAAAGACTCAGCAGAACAGTTCTAAAGTACCCTGTTATTCGTAGTACGCATATCATTAACAGCAACTTTGGATTATAGTGAGAATTTACATTTTCGCATCCATGTAAGTATACAAGGCCTTATTTGTTAGTAATTTTACAAACTTCTTGACCTATGCTTACCTTGCTGAAGTCAGAATGTAGAATGACGTAATAATGTCTCGGGATTATGTGATTAGATATCTTTATCTAACGATTCGAAAATAATGAGAAAATCATGGAAACTGAGTTATGATTACAATTTATAGTGTATCTCATCTTAGGATCATTCAATCAACCTAAAGTTGTGTTTTCTTTAATTCTACAAAGTTCCTATAACCTGTTTTCTAAAATGTTTCACACTCAGCTTCTGTGCTGACGAACTAACAATAAAAACCAACAAGACAGTGTTTTGTTTTGTGTTTGGTTTTAAAGTTACATATAACCTAAAACTATAAAGTTATTGCATTGTAACCAAATTGCAACTAATTATGATCGCCACGGTCATCACAGTGATTGGTATTTTTTCTTCGGTTTCTAATTATTCAGATACTTGATGTGCAGTGGTTCTGGGTCAGAGCGAAACGGTATAGAGGCAGATGGAGAGCAAGCTGCATTCCTAGTTTCATCTCAGTGCTCTTAGATAAATATTGCTTCAACTCCCGAGAATTTTGCTCACTTTAAATATTAGGTGATATGAAATTATTAAATAATATTCCAGTTACAAATTCGGTTTCAAAGTTCATGATCCCTTTAGGTGGATTTAAATTACCATAAATGATTTAATAGTGTATTTTAGATATTTTTCTTCATGATCTTCATGACCTTATTCTTCATAACTCACCGTGTTATGTTTGAGAACCAAACCAATTTGTGTAATCACCTCCAAAAAACCCTTATCCAGCGATAAGCCGCAAAAAATAAGCGTTTGACATTGAGTATAATCGAATCCATGTTGCGAAATAAATATTTAGTGAAGTATGCGTTCAGCATTAATTATTTTTGATGACTTGAATGATTAAAGCTTAAGCTGCTTAGAAGTTAAAAGTAACAAGTGTCTATAGCAAAAACAAAAAAGAAATATATTATATCAAAAGCTTCAGAAAATGTCAACTAATCAAAGAATTTAAATGTCTATCAGAATTTTTAATAAAAGTGAATGATAACAAAGTACAATTTGTGTAAAAAAATAGTTTACATTCATTTATTTTGATGCTGCATTTATTGTATATGTATAGGTAAATGATTTAAGTTTACCATTTCTTTTTAATATTGCATGCACTTTTATTTATCTTCACACGAATACTCAACGCACATAAACAAATATATACACAATGTTTTAAGATTTGTTGTAATCAGTTCAAATCGAAGATTTCTTTCTAGCGATACGGGCAAGTACTGGAAAGAACATTATTTCATTTGGTTGAAATATAATGGTCGGTCGGTATAAACAGTTCGTATCACAAAAAAGTATACCCAACGTTGATAGCTCCTAATTAGAAAGTCGTAACTAATATGACGTTGAAATATATGTTATGATTAAGAGTAAGTTGTTTTTTGTGCGATGATACCCATGTAATTCATTATTATTTCTGCCACAAAGAGCACCAGGGTATTGAAACAGTGTTGTCAAAATCGCCTTGTACCAAATTTGGGCTGATGGAACGAATGTGGGTCAGGCCATATGCATGTGCTTCGTTGGTCTTAAATAATTGTAAAGGTAAAATTCTGCGTCTTGCTTCAGTGCTTCATTGTTTAAAATGATGCAATATAGCCAGGCTTTCACACAACCTTGTTTCAATCCATATAGGATAACCTTTATTTGAAAAGCCTACTAACTTCTTCTCTCATGATATCTAAGCTCTCGCACAAAGTGTTCATCTCAAATAGCGAATAGAAACTCAAAGGCTTCTAAACCCTGATGCAAAAACGAGCCCATAATTATGTTGATAATTTTTTTTTTTTTTAATTACAGTGGACTTTCATTTAAAAAAAGATAACATCCCAAATAAATGTTATCCTTTTTGTATCACACAATGAGAAGACATGCGAATGAAGTTGATATTGTAAATCATTATAACAAAGAGAATATTATACATTATTTTGCTTGTAATAAGCATTTCCTTGAGTCTGGGTTCACATTAACATCTGTTGTTTTCAACTATCTAATAGTATTAATAGTCAATGTAAATAAGTGAGCAATTGTTTCGAAACGAGATAACACACGCATAACGGCTTTTGACCTACATTCATTGCTTCGGCCACAAACTTGTTAGAAGAGGATTTTGACAATACTTTTTAAAAAGCCTGCTGCTCAGTCATTCGTGGCAGCACAATTATGAATATGGTATCATTAGACAGTGTATTAGTTACCCATTACCATGAAATAAGGTCACATAAGTTATAAATCCTTAATTAGAAGCTATCAAATTTGGGTATACATTTTGATACGCACTGTATAGAGCTCTTTAAATGATTAGACGTAAGACGGTCCAATCACACTATTATCTTTACCAAAGGTCATTGGTTCGAATCCCATGAACTGTTCATTTGGATAAATACAATTGTAAGAATCTAACTTTAAAAATCAAAGCACAAATTAAGGGAAATATGACAATCTTTCAGAAATGCCGGGAATTATTAGGCTTTCAATGGGATGTCTGGCCAGGTTAACTGGTATTATGGCCGAATACTGCTCGAACTCTTTACGCATGCATTATAAATTGAACTTTTATTTTAAAATCAACAAATTATGAAATACATGTATCCAGTAAAGGAGTCCTCAATATTTGCTTTAGAGGTTTCCGTTTTGCTATCATAAACAAACAAATGATTTTGCAACAATGTGTTATCAGCCTACTCGTAGTAATACCCTCTTGATTATCTTAATTGTGTTTTTATCAGAATACGCGAAAATTAATGATGTAAAATAATTCAGTACGAGCATTTTGATCTAACAAAGACGGATAATTAATCAATGATATGAGTTGTGGAATACGTGGAGAATACTATACAAACAATGTTCCCAATGTTTGCATTTCATATCAAAATATTAAATTAATGATGTGAACAACCACGGCGTTACAGGCCTGCGATTAGATATGAAAAACGAATGATGATTAGTAATGAAGTGAGAAAAAAAGAAAGATTGTAAACGCCTTCACCTTAGATTTTTCGACACATACGCCAGCGATTCTCGGTCAATATTCTACTCTAACCGAATTCTTAACGTCAACCCTAAAAACTGTAACATTAGGGACTTTTAGATTTGCACGTCGACATAGTGGACTGCTACGTGAAACGTCATTTTAAGGCACTGCGCATGCGTCACGTCGTCTCCTTCATCGACTATTAGAATCGAGAACACGTCCACTTTGATTTTCCTGTCGTCCTAAACGGGGGCGTCGCTAAAGGGGGTGTAGGGATACGACACCCCCCCCCCCCTGTCAGGATATTGTCGGTAAAATTGCGCTGCCGTCGGGAAAATGAGAAAAGGGGAGGGGAAAAATGAGAGGGAAAGGGAAAGAAAAGAAAAGGAAAAGAAAGGAAAGAAAAGAAAGAAAGGAAAGAAAGTAAAGAGAAGAGAAGAAAGAAAGAGAAAAAATAAAAAGAGGAAGGAGAGGAAAGAAAGAAAATGGAGAAAAGGAAGGAAAAAAAGGGAAAAGGAAACAAAAGAAACGGGGAAGAAAGATAGGAGAGAGAGGGGTTGAGAGCCTGAGAGAGGAGGGTGGGAGTAAGAGAGAGAGGGGGTTGTTGGGTGGAGTCGCCTCGTCGAGGGAACAAGAGAGATATGCATAGATATGTTGCTGTGTCGGGTCAGCTGTGTCGGTATTCTTGCTCGATCCTCGTGTACTACTACTATATCAATGCAGAAGTTTTAAGTCGGTTTTGTTTTCCCTACGAACTGTGACTTTTCATCAGACAGCGAAACATTTTTGAAAATCCAGACAAGGATTTTAGAGTCGAGAACGGTACAACAAATCGTCTTCTTTCTCTAATAATTTAATTAAACCTCAAAGCTTCCGTGCGTAGGGAAACTGAATTCAGACACGGATTAAAATTCGAGAACGGTACAACGAATCGTCTTCTTTCTCTAAGAACTTAATGAGACGTCAAAGCTTCCGCGCTTTGCGCGGGAGGGGGAAACTGAATTCAGACAAGGATTAAGAGTAGAGAACGGTACAACGAATCGTCTTCTTTTTCTAAGGAATTTAATGAAATGTCGAAGCTTGCGAGCTTCGCGCAGGAGGGGCGAAAATGAATTGAGACAAGGATTAAGAGTAATAACTTAATGAGACGTCAAAGCTTCTGCGCTTTGCGCGGGAAGGGGGGGGGGGGACTGAATTCAGACAAGGATTTAGAGTAGAGAACGGTACGACGAATCGCCTTCTTTTTCTAACAAATTAATGAAACGTCATAGCTTCCGCGCTTTGCGCGGGAGGGGCGAAACAATATATGAGAGTCGGGAACTGTACAATGAATCGTCTTCTCTCTCTAATAATTAAATGAAACATCAAAGCTACCACTCCACGCGGGAGGGGGGAAACTGAATTCAGACAAGGTTAAGGAGTAGAGAACGATACAACAAATCGTCTTCTTTCTCTGATAATTTAATGAAACGTCAAAGTTTCCGTGCTTTACGAGGGAGAGGAACTGAATTGAGGCACGGATTACTGAGAGTCGAGAACCATACAACGAATCGTCTTTTCCCCTAATAAATTTATTGAACGACAAAGCTTCCGCGCCTCCCGCGGTGGCCTCTACAACCCCCCCCCCCCCCCCCCCCCATGAAAAAGGTCTAGCGACGCCCCTGGTCCTAAATCCAAAACGCCGTGTACTAGTTTTAACATAATCTCAAGCCTCAAGATGAATGTCATAAAAGTCAGAGATATAATTTTGTCTTTGAGCAACAACAGTTTTCACAAAACTGAAGTACGTTTTGTGGTACTCTTCTCCGTGAACTTTTTGCATTTGGGGGAGCGCGGAATCTCCTTTGAAATTTGGTGCGCCATTCATGACTTCATCACGCTTACTTTCTGTCGACGTACATGTATTTCGTCGAGCGAAATCCAAAAATATTTATATCTGTCGTCAGCATGGGCAGTTGACTACGTTGACACGCTTGGTCAGTGGATGTTCACACCGTTCTCGTCCACTCAATCTAAAAGTCCCTAGTATCTTCACCTCAACCTAAACCTACCCAGAAACAACCCTAATCTTTAACGGAACAGAGCTCTGAGCTCTTCTGTATGTCTAGCCAGGCCCGTAGCCAGAGTTTGATGTTTGGGGGGGGGGGGGCACATACATGTAATCGATCGAGGTAAAAAAAAAAAGGGGGGTCTAAAAAAGTTCAACCGATTTTGGAAAACAATTTGGGGCACGTGCCCCCCCCCCCCCCCCCGTGGCTACGTGCCTGTGTCTAGCTGCCCGTCACCCTAGCGCTCCCCCTCTCTCTCTCTATCTCTCTCTCTCTCTCTCTCTCTCTCTCTCTCTCTCTCTCTCTCTCTCTTTCTCATTGGCTCCCTGGCTTTCCTTTTCTCTGTTTTTGTTTGTTTGTTTGTTGGCTATTATAGTATGGCAAGGTGACCGTGTTTACGCTTGGGACATTATCTTTCCTAATACAGTTTATGGAAGATATATGGAAACCAACCAGTAGAAGAAACAAAATTCTTTTTATTTGCATCATGTGATAGGAACAGACTGCAGAGGTGGTACATTAAAGTGTTGTTAGCGGGTTCATTCACCGTTTAATATAGGAGTTGACTAAATGGGGGCTCGAATGGTAATTTGCATCGGTCACATGTGATCTCGGGTGAAGAAGAAGAAGAAGCAAAGCAAAGAAAAAAGATAAGGGAAAAAAGAAGGGACCGAACAGAGAAGAGGTTTTTGTCTTAAAAATGCAGAGCAAAATTCTAAAGAGACAGGGTAAAAGGGGCAGAGGAAGAAGGAAAACTAGAAGAAGAAACGAACAAGGAGGGGAAGAAGAAGAAGAGGGATAAGGAGAGAGAGAGAGGGAGAGGAAGAGGGAGAGGGAGAGGGAGAGAGAGAGAGAGAGAGAGAGAGAGAGAGAGAGAGAGTGGGAAGTAAGGGGAGGGCGCGGCGCCTTTCGTTATAGCAAAAACAAATCTGTGTCAATAACTATTGCCCGTTATCCGGGGCAACGGGCATAGTTCTTTTTTTTTCTTCGGCCGTGGCTATAATCACGACTCCAATTTCGACCAATAAGATGACTAGATTTATTCAACATGCTAAAGAGAGGTATACTAAAAAAGGAATACTTTGCATATATACCGACACTCAATGCTCACATAATAGATGAATTATATAATATCCATCCTGTATCAATCTCTCTCTCTCTCTCTCTCTCTCTCTCTCTCTCTCCCTCTCTCTTTCTCTCTGTTTTGTGAATTAATCCCTGTATATTCTGTACATTAGCAATGAAAGATATTTAATGTTCTTTTTTTTTAAATCTGATATAAAATTCCAATGTGAACTTGTTTCGTCTACGATGCAGATTTATCATGTCGTAATATTTCCCAACGACTAAATTTGTGTTTCCTAGCACTCGTTTTTGTGCGTAGGGGGTGGGAGACAGAATAGTCCTTGTGAAGAAAGAGTTTGATCTATATACAGAGCATTGCATTTACCTATCAAGTTGTGACCCCTTCCGCAAAGTTTGTTTCCAACAGCTGTTCCAAGCAGTATGCATGGACAAAGTTCACCATCAATTAAATACAAATACACGTTTCCTTTGGCAAACAATCAAACCTTCATTATGTCTCCAGACTCCATATATAAGTATCATGCAATATCAGATAAGTCCAGTTTATCGAGAGAAGTCGCTGGTGAAGACTTTTCTCTTTTAGTTCGAGATGGAGAAAATGATGACTTACACCTTGCTCGTCTTGTTTTCATATCTTGCTTTGAGTAAGTACTTTTCTCTTCTTTCTTTTACTGAATGATTTTATTTGTCGATTAAATTGGATTGGTTTTGTTAACAGGTGCTTCATCAATAATTTGTTTAATCAGATTGATTGATTGATTGTTCGTTCGGTTGATTTTTAAATGATTGATTGACTGAAGAATATAGTTGATTTATTGCGTGGTTGATATTAATATATTGATTGATTGACTGTTTGACAAGTTGTGATCAGGCACCAAAAACCCACCAAAAAGTTGCAATATATGACTATTTAGTTTATGTCTGATTCTTCTACAAAACACTGTCAAAAATACCACTTTTAGATTATATACATGTATATTCGTCTGGTTATGATAACATCAATGGACCACCTGCTGCAGAAACATTCTCTGTTTGTTCAACCATTAATAATAGAGTGCCATGTGGTCATTATCATACTTCAGATTAAATGTAAGGTCGACTTCTGGTAAATATTGTCGTACGAGGTGGAGTTGTGCGTGCTAGTGGGCTGCAACACCTCCAATCGGGATTTTTAAAGTTTCGATATTCGGGCAACCATGCAACATTTCATATCCGGGCGGCGATGCGCCCGAAAATCCTCAAAATTATCTAGGGCAGCAAAGTGCCCGCAAATCTTCATATTGAGGCAGCGAATGTAATTTCTGTCATTTTCATTACAAAACAGAGTCAACAAAATTGCGGGAAAAATATGAACTGTATTATAGAGTTCATAGGCGGGCAAAAGGTGTAATGAAAATAATTAATGAGCTTTTTTTATTCTTCAATTTTGAAGGAATATCATGCTAGAAAAATACACCAACTATATTCAAAATAGTACATGAACCTGCTGAAAACTTTGGGCTAAACTGTCTTGCCACATGAGCGTGAAGTCACATATACCCATTATTCCGTGTGCAGAGCACATTATTTTAAGGATGACTTAATCAATTTCTTAACAGTTTATCATTCCAAACCATCGGTGTTTTTTTACATTATGTCTCAAAATCGACCACCCACGATTGCTTCCGGACGGTTGTTTCCATTGCATGACCAGTACTCTACTTCATTTTATTTTGAAATTTCGTGTAATATGTCATGTATATACATGATATCTTACATTGGGTGGGAGAAATAGTATTCCAGTTTCTGGTTTGATGGCCATGTCCTCTTGCTTCAGTAAGAGCAAATTTCTCTTTTACGCGTTATAGAAATGAACTCAAAATTGGATACAATGAGAATAAGGAGTTACACCGTAATGTTTTAGTACTTAAAATCTCCCGATGAATTGTGTTTGGCTTTAATACTAAGAAAAAAACGAATATTCTTAAATGGTCACTTAATTAGGTAATATATCTAGCTTTCTCCATTCGAAAACGCGAGGCTTAGATATAGTCATCATTTTATCCTGCATTTGATCTACATGACTCTTATAGGGGCCGAAGCGTTTGTCACGTCAGCTCTTGCATAAGAGCGTATACGAAAAGAAAGTGTAGATAATGTACTTATTAAATATCATTAGGGGGATTTATTGAAACAAATTAAGAATTTGCACCATATTCTGTAAGAAATATTATTCGGGTTCGCGAAGTATATAAGTTTCGTATATACCTTTGATGAATTACAAGTTGACACGCCTATTAATATATGTAAAGTGAAGAAAGTGGAGGAAATCGCATCATTCAAAACAAAAATTTGTAAGATGCTTTTGAAGGAAATAAAATAAAGTCCAAAATATTTATTATTTAGTCTCCCATACTTCGTAGATTGGAAACATCGACATTATCATTACTCTTGACACTTACTGAAGCATACCATTGTTATATACATTTTAGAAATACTATAACCTTTGATGATGTCAGTATAGAGTGTGGGTCAAAACACATTGGACGACTTGCCCATTTAAATGACGAATCATTTTGTATCACTTCACTTGTAATCTGATATTCGATCATTCCAATTATTTGGGGAATGTTCTTAAGTCAAATATAAATTGCATCTTGAAAATGATTTACAAATGTGATTATCTCTGCGATGAATGTTTTAACAAATGTTATCGATCATTCACATGAAAACAGCATTGATCCTCTAAAATACAACTCTTCATGCAGCTTATCATGAATACAACATAGCAAAAATATTGATAAGTTTACATAATGACTATGGATACTTAAGTAAACTTTCTGTCGCCGTTTTAAGTTGGCAGAATCGTGCGATTTGGTGGATCAGCGTCAAACTTGTATTTGACAGGTTAACTTCATAATGGTGATAGATAAACCTGATTTTATAACTTCTCTTCCCAATAGAACGGTGTACTAACCTTTTCAAATCGTATGCATACTTTGTAAACACAGGTTGTTCTTGACAACCTGAACACTTGTCGGAGGCTTTCCCCGATATAGCGCCAATGAATGTATTTAGACTGGATTTCAAATATTGTAGTTCATTCACCAACAGTTAATGGAATAACTCGTCACTAGATGCCTAGGAAAGAAACATCCATACATTTTAATATTTTAATAAACCGGTATATTTTTCGTAATCAAAATGTTTAATAGCCTGTTGGGCCCGAGAAGTATGCTACGAAGATATCGGATGCTTTGACAACGGATCTCCTTTCTACGACCCCCTGAACCGCCCGGTGAGCTGGCTACCGGAAAGCCGTGATGATATCGGTACCACCTTTCAACTGAACACCCGAAACGTCCCCAGCACTTCGTCGTGGCAGGAGCTAAGCACCTACTACCCGGATAACTTCTATGACACCGACTTTAATCCCAACAGAGAAACGAAGGTAGGGTGTTGATAGGTCCATGGTTTTAGACACGTTGAAAAGGTAACAAGTGCCTCTGTTCTTTCGCAAATGGCGCCTAAAATGTGATTCCCTTAGAAATGAAATGCAAAGGAAATACCTTTTAACTGCAATTTTTGAGAAATATGTATCAGCGGCGAAGCCATGGTAGCAGAGCGCCAGAGACACATTCTAATTGGTCTTTCCTTGCTTTCGCGCATATCCTTCTGTGCGAAAGTGCACTATATCGAAGGCAACGTGTCGAAATCATGAGTAATTACTACCGTAATATTAATATTAAATTGAATAAAGATAGTTGTTAAAAATTGAATATGTTAGAAGCTCAAATATGTATGCTAATATTCGCCGGCGATTTTTATCCGATCCATTTCCAACAAAACATTAAACAAGGAACAATATTCGTAAAAGTTATTTATATTGTGCTATTATGAACTGCCATTTCCGTTTTTATCAATGTGATTCAATATGTGATTCAAATTGTTGGATATTTCTTCCGAGCGCCTTGTTGCGACGAACTATTAAAACCCCCTATCATATTAGTTCTTGTTGTGTCAGGGATGCATTGAATATAAAGGTCTTGGGTTGGCAAGATTAAAAATAGCGTAATTTTTAAATACGCCTAAGATTTGAATATAACAATTATTAGTAAACTGCGTCTCTCGTCCATAAGTTTTCTTCTTTTTGTTTCCAAGTATCCCAGCACTTTGAATGGCTTTCCGCCTCCTTTTTACATGGTTCTATGAAAAGAGGCTATTTCGACCAATTTTTATTACGAGTAGGACAATCTACCTCTTTCAAACTTAACTGTATCAAATACAAAATATGAAAAGATACCAAAGAAGGGAAGAGGAAAAAATGAAACAAAATAATGAAGGTTTTATATTTAATTCACTTGTTATAGATGATAAAGAATAAGTTACAAACCGTTCCCTGTTCTCTCTCTCTCTCTCTCTCTCGTACAGGTCATAACGCATGGATTCACCCAGAGCTCTTCGGTGTCGTGGATGGAGGAGATGGTGGATGAGTTCCTCGTGCAGGGTGACTACAATGTCATCAGGGTCAACTGGCAACGTGGAGCACTCGGAGTCTACGGCGTCTCCGCTGCTAACACCCGCATCGTCGGCGCAGAGATCTCATTGCTCATTGATCAACTCAGGGTGAATTACTTTCACTGATTTTCAAATTTATCTTCTTATGTGTCGATTATTCCGCTAATTAAGCTCCATGGTATCGTTTTACAAAGCCCGTCTAGTTCGTGAACACACCTTCTAAACGCGCACGTTACAGTGAGATGCCTGCAAACTTGTACTTTAAATACAACGGTCCCGAGAACGGTTTCGTGAAAGCGATGACCTGGAGACGTGTAGCTTGAAGCCATTGGAACATCGGGATGGGCAAATCTCCTGCCGCCATGAATGGGCATACAAGGCAGCCCCACCCCCCCCCCCTCCCGAGGGACTTTCAAAGTTCCGATATTCAAGCAGCAAGATGCCCGAATAGTATCATATTCGCCCAGGAGATTCCAGATTATGAAATTTCTGTGATTCTCACTACAACGAAAATTCAAAATGTTTGCCTGCTCGCTAAGCTCATACGCAGAAAATTTATTTAGAAATAGAAGGGCTGATTTTTTTTTAGCAAAAAGGCGCCAGCCTCCTCCCCCCCCCCCCCTAATATTGTGCCCGTACGCCTGTGAACATATCAATGATAAACATAATCATTTTGTATATCGAATAGATGGAATAAACGCACAAACAAAACACGTAACAGTACCACTAACAAAAGAATGTGTTACTTAAGTTGACTTAACTTGAATATTTCCGAATGATATTAGTAACAAAGATGCATTAATCACGTTCTTTCTAAGAGTCACTATGGCGTAGAGGCAAGTTCTTTCCACATCATTGGGCATAGCTTAGGAGCTCATGTAGCTGGCTACGCGGGAGAGAGACAGAGTAATCCAAAGGTGGCCAGGATAACAGGTAAACCTAAATTAGCACAGTAAAAAAAGCCATTAATTTCTTTATTTTGTGTGTGTGTCTTTTTATTATAAAATTCCTTCAGAGCTAAAAGTGTATTCAATATTAATAAACAAATTCTTTCACCTCATTATTTTCGTTATTCATGCCACTAGAGTTTCAAAAGAGGGGGTGTGGGGGGGGGGGGGGGGGGGCAATGTAGTGCATCTAATTTCCATGTATAATAATATGTACATACATTCATCTAATAATATCAATTTCGGTCAAAAGTTGTTTGAGCGCCTTTTGGTATGAAGCTCTACAAATAGAGATTATAAGCTATGATTTGATTTTGCATATATATATAGGTTTGGATCCCGCTGGGCCATACTTTGAAGACATGGACACCATAGTCCGTCTCGATACCACTGATGCTGATTTTGTTGATGTCATCCACACGGACACAGACCCAATCTACACGCTGGGTAGGTCGGAAACCACAGGGGCGTCTATCATATCAAAACGCTTATGATGATGATGGTGGTGATGATGGTGGTGGTGGTGGTGGTAATGATGTTGATTATGGTGTTGATGGTGGTGGCGTTGGTGGCTGTAGTGGTGACATTATTCTGCGTTTAAAGTATAAAGGTGTTCGCGTTGTTGGTGTGGGGTAAATAGCATTATAACTATTTTGATGATGACAGTGGTGTGGTGATTAGTATAGTGATGGTGATGGTGATGGTCACGGTGACGATTATGTTAGTGATGATGGTGGCGTTTGTGATATAGCAGTGGTGGTAATAATGCTGAATGAGATGTGGTGATGATGACGGTGTTGGTGTTAGTAGTTGTGGCGATGGCGATGATAATGATGGCCATGGTTATGATAGTGATGATATGGTCTTGATGGTGGTGGTGGTGATAGTGATGGTAATTATTTTGCGCAGGTGGTGGCTGTTCCAGTGATGGTTACGTGTTCTGCTCTGCTTAGCTTCATTCCAGCAGAATTATAACTTTTCCGATGATGAAAGTGGTGTGGTGATTATGATGGTGGCTGTAATTATAATGAAGAAAGTGGTATCGTAGTTCGTGGTAGTGGGGTCATACTGCATTAATTGTAATGTTGTTGGTGGCAGTTTTTGTGATGAAAACAGTAATAATTTTGCTCTAACTGTTATAAATACTTGATTATCCAAGTGGTGTGGTGATGATGATAGTGATGGTGATAGTAGTGATGGTGATGGTGGTTGTGAGGATTGTGATGGTGATGATAGGGATGGTGGTGGTTGTTGTGGTGACGATGGTGATGGTGATGGTGATGATGGCGATTGTGATAGTGACGATGATGATGCTGATAATGATGGGATGGTGGTGGTGGTGGTGGTGATGGTGATGTTGCTGATGGTGGTGGTTGTTGGTGATGGTGGTGGATGTTGTAGTGATGGTAATAGTGGTGGTGATGGTGGTGGTGATCATGGTGATGGATTGGTGGTGGTGATGATTATGACGATGATGGTGGACATGGTCGAGGCAGCGGTGCACGATGTCTTCATAGCAATTTGATCTACTCTTAGAGTGTAGAACAACCATCAGCATCATGAGATTCTTGTAACTGGTCGATTTCAAACAAAACATTCTCAATAATGAAAAGGGACTTTTCACCCAGATCAGTATTCAAAATGCTTAAGTAACACTGTTCGTAACAATGAGCCTACTCGTATATGATATTTCTTGCAGGGTACGGGATGTACGCTCCGTGTGGACATATGGACTTCTTTCCAAACGGTGGTCGAGTTCAACCAGGCTGTGATCAAAGCTTGTTTCAGTACATTGGCGACGATGGCCTCTATGACGGTAATGCAAATTGTTAGTCTCAAGTTCGGGTCGGGATATCTCGGCACTAGTTCAAACTCGGCTTCACGCTGCGATAAGGGGCGCAAGAGTTCAAGTGCTACATCGGGCATTTAAATGGGCTCTGCTTTCTTTCTACTTTTTTTTAAATAGTATTTTACCTCTTGAAAATAAACATTACCTCTTTGCTAACTATTTCAAACATTTCAATTAAATAATCTTGGAAATTGATTATTTCAAATACATGTACAAGATCTCTCTCTCTCTATTGACACGACCAGGATATTTCAACTAACAACCATTGCTACTGATTTGGGAAGGGGGAGGGGTGCAAAGGAAAAATATGCGGAGGAAGTGTCTGCATGTGCCTGTATAAATGATTCGAAGTTCAACGCCCCTATTATTAGCTTTTATTTATTAAATCTTTTCATTAAAATAATAAATCAGACTTTCCGTGAGTCTCTCTGTAATTAGGTATCCATTTTATGTTGCCTCTACTCTAGGTACTGCTCAGTTCGTAGCCTGTAATCATCTACGCTCCATAGCGTTTTTCAAGGAATCCATCAACTCCGACTGCCCGTTCCTCGCTTTCGAATGCACACGGGACCACGACGATTACAACTACGGGCTATGTTTCAACGACGACCTCTCTGCGAGGATGGGATGGCAAGCCCCCGCCGATTACCGGGGTGGGGAGGGCAACGTCTACCAGATCAACACCAATGGTGATGAGCCCTTCTGTGGTATGCTCAACGATTTTCTACGAATTTTAACCCACTTGGGGTGCAACTACAGCCCCTTCAAAATCGCTGTGGCAAAATATGAAAAATCTGTTCTAAAATCATGAAGGGCAAATTACCAAATTCTTTTTTTCTCCGGGGGCGATTTTTTGTTTGTTTTTGCGGTTGTTGTTGTTTGTTTGTTTGTTTTGCCTGCTTTCTTGTCAAAATTAACAGAACGTCTGTCGGCATATTTGTAAGTGAATCCCCGCTAAAAAAAAAAATCGTTCTTTTTACATTTTCTTTAGACTCATGCCAGTATGTCAGTGAGTTGTACATTTGGAGACGGAAATTAGTTAGCTTGTTGGTAATTTTTATTTTATAGAATGCTTGACACAAAGTGTGACACACATCACCTATGCAGTAATTCTATTTGACATGTTTTTTGCAATTTTTGTAATGAACAAGAGTGAAAATTCACTCTTTAGGAGTCATAACAGGGACCAATCCGTTTACAGAATCCACTCTCAAGTATTGCTCTGAATCACTCGTTTGGGATTGGAACTCACTGTTCGAGCGTGGATTCCACCTTTTTAGTATGGATTTCCATTCCAAAATGAAGTGATGCAGAATATGACTCTCTAATTAAGAGTGGGTTTCTACTCCTGTGCTGTGCATCTAGAGATCGAGAATGCCTTGTCAATGCAAAGCGTTACAGAATGATACTGACACAGACGCGTGACAGAATTTCAATTTTGAATAAAGAATAGTTAAGACTTTTTCATTAAAAAATCTACAAATTGATGATATTACAGTCACATAATTGATTATTATGAGGTAGTAGTACTTTCACATATGGGTTTCCTATCAATATTGAATTTTGATATAGGTTTGTTACGGAATGACATAAAAGGCCATTAATTCGACATTCAGTAACAAATTTACATAAAAATCAAGATTTCACAAATTTTATGAATGGTTGATAGAAGACTCAAACGTTATAAAAGTTGATTAATTTTTAGATTTTTATAAAAATGACTATAATATTCTTTGTCTAACATTGACAATTTTATGGAAATTTCATTCCGTAACGATTGAAACTGACCATCGCCGCGATTTTCTCTTCCAGGCCATCAATACCTCTTCACGCTCAAGATGGATGAACATCGCAAAGCCCATGATGCTAAAGGACAGATTTTCATTACTCTCATTGGTTATAACGCCCAGTCATCTAAGGTCGCTCTCACCTCGTAAGCATTCTGTAGTGGTATTCTAAAGACAATTGTTATATTTTGTGTCAGTAAAACAATGTTAACTGTCAACAACAAAAATCCAACAACAACAACAAAAAAAAAACAAAAAACAAAAAAAAAAGGGAAAAAAAATCAAAATAAGGACAAGTCATTGGTTCATGAAAGTGCCCTTTTATGCTGGTGCACCCCCACTTTGAAAGATACCCTACCTTTGAACTCCGAACTTTTTGTTTAAATCTGACTCGGGTATCTATTGGTCGGACGATATTATTTCGGATAACAAACGACAAATGAAACGAGGATTGATTGATTGATTGATTTTTATTCGACAAGCTTCCAACATACAACAATATACAATAATAACAGATCAAAAATAAGTCAGCTTGAACAGGATAACCCACGAAAGCTCGAGAGCTTATTTCCAGTGGGGTCCCTTACAGACATGTATACAATTAATAAATTAAAATAGTAATATTTACAGACAGATAAGAAAATTAAAAGAACTACTTATTAAAGATAATAATAACAACATTAAACTGATGATAGAAATGATATTAAGTACAAGAAGAAAAAGAAGAAGGAGAAGAAGAAAAAGAGGAGAAGGAAGAAGAGGAAAATAATGATGAATTTGTAGAATTTCTATAACGTACGAAAACATAAGTATATACAACATGAAAAAGTATGAACCGACAGAAGAATAACAATTTCAATCATATAACATGTCATTCACTTCTCTTCTCTGACTGTCAAGTATTAGGTATTCCTTTAATTTCCTCTTAAAATGATCATAGTTTCCTATTTCTTTTACACCATTGGGAAGGGAATTCCAATGTTTTATGGCATTGTAATAAAACGAATTTCCAATACTACCTACTCTTTCTGGTAAGTTAAAGTTGAATCATCTATTTCTTGTATTATAATCATGTACGTCAGTAACAAGATCGAAGTTGGATCGAATATAATGATTCGACCTAGTATGATATATTTTATGCACGTGATGCAATGCGAGTTGTTTTGATCTTTGGTCGACTTCAAGAAAACCAGCTTTAGAAAGTTCGCTATAGCCAACATGAGTTCTTGGACCAGAACAGTTGATAAATCTCACCATTTTGTTCTGTATAATCTTCAACTTCTTTTGATCTGACTTGTTTATGTTACTGTACCATGCAGGGTTAGCATAATAATAATAATAATAATAATAATATTTCGATTTCAATGTGTGCCGAACTTTTTATGAAATATTATGATGAAAATAATACTATTATGTTGTATCCCCCCAACAACAACAAAAAAATTAAAATTTAAAGACCTACTTAATTGTACATTTACTAACATGACGGTATAAATATAGCATCAATCTCTTCATCTCAATCTTAGAATTAGAAAATCGAATTTTAGATTCGTATATTTTATACAAATATTCAGATTGAAAATTAATGAGATTATGTCACCGATATCATTTTGCAACTTTTGATCTTTCCCAAATATTTCACAGTGAAACTGTAGAGTACTATACAAGCATCGTATACCAGCACATGGTGCCTTACGATGTGAGTCCCCAAGACACGGGAGGACTGTCAGGACTCTACTTTGAGTGGGACTACGACCCAGATTGGTGGTTCTGGGACTGGGAAATCATTGAGAGACCAGAACTCTTCGTCCATCAAATACAAGTGACCGATAGCGAAGGCAACGTGTAAGTGAAATTTTGTATAAAGAGGTAGTATACAAATATACACTGTCTTGACTCTTGAGAGGCTCTGGTTAAAACTATGCGCAAGAGGTCGGACTCCAATAGTACTTTTTGCTGAGGGGCGCATCCCCGAAGCAACCATTGGATTCAACGAGTCCCATAGTTTTAACCAGTACCACGAAAAGAAGGCATGGTATATTTATTTTATATCCTGCATCAAAAATTTATTGAAAAAAAAATACAATTTTTTGAAAATTTTCATTGAAATTTGACAAATTGAAATTGAAAAAAATAACAATTTTGATTTAAAACAAATTAAATATAAAAACAATTATTAAATTACGATTTGCAACAACAACAAAAAGCTTTAAAAAATGTTAACTCCCAAATAGTACTTTTTCAGAGCAACCTTAAAATAGTAGAAATATTTCTGGTCACGTGACGACCTCTCAACCAACCAAAAACCAATACATTTTTGATGCAGGATATAATGATAAATATCAATGACTCTGCTTATAGCAAAAATGAGTTTGAACCCTAAATGTGCAGGCGTTATAATTAAACCGCCCCCCCCCTTTTTTTTTAACACATAGTGCCGTCCTTCTGATCAGAAAAAGAGATCACATTTTTAGATAGACATGCATAATTGGCTGTAGCTTCAAAGACAATTCATGGTGAAAGAAGTAATGCTATGGTCACAAAGGTTCGTACGAACGATAATTTCGTACGAATTTCCCCCGTTTTTCCATTGTCTCCCTGAATTTCCAACGCCTGAAAATCGTTCATACGGCGTTCGTAGCAGTTCGTAATGGCATTTGTGACCGAGGCTTTAAGTTGACTAAAGCATATATGATCGCAATCGTGAAATCGTTCTTGGTTTGCATACTCTTTTTAGGCTTATCAAATTTTGCATTTTGCATTAATCTTTTAAAAATAATCATCTGTTTGTTTGCATAACAGTATTAAAATTATATTTTACTTACCTTTTCTTTGTTCTTTCTTTCGCCCTTTCCTCTTCATGTCATGTTTCTTTCTTTATTCAAATCTTTTTATATTATCATTTTAATACGCATGTTCCGCTATTTATATAACACAAATCCATCTTAACATTGGGCATATAATCATTATCATTTTACAAATCAAACTTTCTTTTATCTCTCTCTTTCACGTTGGTTGTCTCTTCAATCTTTTCGTCTTTCTCTCCTCCTGTTCTCCTTTGTCTGCCTCTTTCTCTTCTTCTCCCTGCGCTCCAATTCCACTTTCTGCCCCCTTAATTGTTCCCGCTCTATTCTATCTCCCCCACCGTCTCTCTCTCTCTCTCTCTCTCTCTCTCTTCTTCTCTCCCTTCCTCTTATTCTCTCTTACTCTCAATTACTCTGTGATTGCTATCATAATTCGAATTTTATCTTAACTAATTCAGTTCTACCATGTGTGGAGATTATAGAGGAATAAAACCAGGCGATGTACAATCATTTTGGCGCACTAACACTGTCTGTCCTTCAAATTAAGGCGGCTTCGCTATTTAGACCATGGAGATGTTTGAAAATGTGGAATACTTATTCACTGGAATCTAACCCTTTTTTTTTGCTGGAGGCATTCATACTTGATTAGAAATGTTTGTTTCATCGCTGTTTTTTGGTCCTCCATATGTATTCACCATGCCCCCTTTGCTTCATTTATCAATTATATCTTTTACATGGTCGTATTTTTTTAATATTATATAGCTTAGACAGATACCGATATGTGATTGGTCCAGAGCTCGTCACGTGATATCAATTGTGAGGATCCAAAAATAACCACTTGGGAAAATATAACTCCCTTCAGCGGTCCAAATAATGTTGTATATATTACACCCCCTGCCAGTCAATATCTGTATAACAGTAAACATATCTTTATTGTCATTTCGTGGTGTATATATATCGAACTCTTCTTTTCATCTTTTCATTCACTCCCTTCTTCTCTCTTCGATACCCTCCAACTCCCTTTCATTCTCCCCTACCCCTAACTCCTACTCCACATTTAATCAACCTGCAGTTCTTTGATGTGCGGAGACTACGACGGCATCGAGCCGGGAGTAGTCCAGGCGTTCTGGCGTACCTCGACCGTTTGCCCATCCGAATAACACGACAAAAAACACCTCCATTATCAAGAATATTTTTGGTCTTACATGACTTTCTTTGAAACAAAATGATCTTTGTGTAATAAAATAAATTTAGTGAAACTAGAATAAAGAAAATATGGTTCAATAATGACTAAGAAAAAGCAATAAGAACAGGTTTTCATGAAGACATGCTACCTTCCATTAATCAATGTAAAAACACAAAAGTGAACCTCTTTTAAATGGAGAAAATGGGGGAAAGAGTTTATAATGAAAATAAAAAAATCACTTTCATAATCTCCAGTTATTGTGTTTCTGCATAGTTGTTAGCAATATTATACGTAATAATGAGAAAAATGAATACAATGTATAAGCCAAGCCGCACGCGAGTATATCTTATTAAAAATACTTCAATACATTTAAAACAGTATTATCCAAGATGTATTTCTGTTCTTGAAGGTTTGTTGTTGATGTACAGGTAGGTGCTAAATTAAATATCAATACGAAAATGTATTTTTCAAGGTTTTCATTTTTCCACTTGACCACTGATACTCTGCTAATTATCTCCTTCCCTCTCTTTCTCTCTCCCCCACTCCCCTCCCCCTCTTTCTCTCTCCCACTCCCTCTCCCCCCCCCCCCCCCACACACACACTCTCCCTCCCCATTCCCTCTCTCTCTCCCCCACTCTCTCTCCTCACTTCCTCTCTCTCTCCCACTCCCTATCCCGACCCCCCTCTCCCTCTCTCTCTCTCTCTCTTCTCTCTTTCATACTTACTTTAGACCATTACATTTCCTTGCCCTCATAATTTCATTTCTATTCACCCTCTAATGTGCTATAATATCAAGAGTTGGGCAAAGAAGGATGAAGAGAGACAATCTAAAAAAGGAATGAAAGAGAGTGAAAAGGATGAATGAACAAAGAAATAGGAGTGAGGTGAGAAAGGATGGAGGGGTAACGAAGTGATGAGATGGAAATGAGAAATAGAAAGAAGAGAGGAGTGAGAGAGAAAGAGGATAAGAGGACTTCAGAGCGATGGTAAAATCAGGTGATGAGAATCTTAAAACAATATATGAGAGAAGAGCAAAATTTTAGGGAGAGAAGGTCTTTGATGTGGGAAGTAAACAGGGTTAATAAAGATATAAAAATAAGGAAGGTACATGTAGCAGCAAAAGAAATACCGAAAAGAAAGAGTTTGCAATGTAGATGGAGATAAATGAAAAGACAAGAAAGAGTAACAGGTGATGATCAGAGAGATGGCTGGAGACATACTGATAAGAGAGTAGACCAAAATTATACAACAACAAAATAACAAATCAGCACAACAAGAAGTATTACAAATTAGCAAATATATTTCATACCTGATATAAAATCCATCAACAGATGTCTTAATTACATGATTGTCTAATATAAGTGAGTAACTTCTAATTTGCAAGAAATCTCTTAAACGATGTAGAAATATCTTGCTTATATTATGACTACACATAGTATGAACATTACATAAAATATTGAAGCCAAAAGTTGAATGATTTCACAAAATTAGTACTTTAAATCAATTCAAGAACATAATGCTGTGAAACAAAATGACTGTACAATACTCACTTATAGAAATTAACATTTAGGCAATTTCAGTACTGTCATAAACATCCCATAAAAATTCATGTTCAGATTACATCAAACAGGTGATGAACAAGGTTACTAACATTGCCTTTGGTTGTATTATTTTTCTTCAGAAGTCTTAGTGCCTGTGTTGTGCTGACTTTAGGGTAAAGTATTAATCTACTATCAAAGAATCTATTAGACAATAGGAAAATGTGGTATTAATATTTTTCGAATATAATTGCTAATGCTAGAATTTACCACATACCGGTAGTACATTGGGTCAGTGCAAATAGACATATATGACATGTACTATGAAAAACAGAACCCTCAAACATTTATTTAAACAACAGACACAAATTTGCAATAAAACTTACTGTTTGATTAGTCGCTGATATTGTTTAATTGTATTCATTTGCAAAGCACCCTCCCCAGGTTCATGTTATGTTCAATATTCGGTTGGGTACATGTGTACTCCCCTTTATTTTTGTTTAAATATTTTTTCCCAGACATAATCGTGCATGTACATAATGGGACATTAGTTGTTTTCCCTTTACTTTATTTGTTCATAATTTGTTGTATCTGGTATTCTGTGCAATCTATTTAAGTTAAGTTACATGGATTGAAAAAGAAGTGTTTCAGATCGAAACGCATCATATGATGCACATAAACCTAGGTTTGTCTACAAACCTCCTTTGTGAATTCGGGCCATACTCTCTACCTTCATAACAAAACTGCACGTCTCTCAGTTGGAGTAGCAAAGACATTGCTACATCTAAGTTTGAACTGTACAAATGTGTGGAATTCCAATACTGGACTGTGAAAGATAACGTAGGACAGGGGGGGGGGGCAATCTTGGGCCTGGGAAAAGATACTCCACAGAGACTCCTATTCAAAGGATAACCGGGGCGTCCTGAGTTTGAAACCAAGTCAGTACGCTCGTGGCCATTCGTAATGCATTAATCCTCATTACCAAGTCCCTTGCAGAGGACTTGAAGCCCTCGGTCCTCTGTTTGCTAACATGAAAAGCATATACAATCATTAGACATCATCAGCAATTATGTTTGTAGATTAATAATTTTAAATAAATTAATCAAGTACTCGCGATGTAATGTTGACCTGTTTTTGTATGTATATCGTTTTGTTGTACATGTTGTGCCTATCAAATAATAATTAATTCTTACTGTCTATTCTGTATTTTTTGTTGCTCTAATCTATAGTTGGGGTAGACAATACAGAAAAGGTATAACCAGGCTATGAGACTCGCTGGAGGTGCTCCGGGCATCGGGAATAGAAGGTTTGTCAAAAGCAAAAAGGTAGCAAGTGTCGATTTTGATAGAATAGCAAATGTGTTCACCACAGCAATATGCATGGAGGGTAATATATCACTGCTGAAGGTGCTCCAGGCATCGGGAATAGAAGGTTTGTCAACGGCAAAAAGGTAACAAGTGTCAATTGTGATAGAATAGCAAATGCGTTCACCACAGCAATATGCATGGAGGGTAATATATCACTGCTCCAGGCATCAGGAATAGAAGAGCAAAAAAGCAAAAAGGAGCAAGTGACAATTTTGATAGAATAGCAAATGCGTTCACCACAGCAATAGGCATGGATGCTAATATATCACTGTTGGAGGTGCTCCAGGCATCGGGAATAGAAGATTTGTCAAGAGCAAAAAGGTAGCAAGTGTCGATTTTGATAGAATAACAAATGCATTCACCACAGCAATACGCATGGAGGGTAATATATTACTGCTGGAGGTGCTCCAGGCATCAGGAATAGAAGAGCAAAAAGCAAAAAGGAGCAAGTGACAATTTTGATAGAATAGCAAATGCGTTCACCACAGCAATAGGCATGGATGCTAATATATCACTGTTGGAGGTGCTCCTGGCATCGGGAATAGAAGGTTTGAAAAGGGCAAAAAGGTAGCAAGTGTCAATCGTGATAGAATAGCAAATGCGTTCACCACAGCAATACGCATGGAGGGTAATATATTACTGCTGGAGGTGCTCCAGGCATCAGGAATAGAAGAGCAAAAAGCAAAAAGGTAGTAAGTGTCAATTTTGATAGAATAGCAAATGCATTCACCACAGCAATACCCATAGGAAAGTGAAAAGTATGCCGCAGACCTGCCGCAGACCTGCTGCAGACCTGCCGCAGATCTGCCGCAGACTTTTAGTCTGCGGCAAAGAGTATGCCGAAGTATGCGGCAGAAAGAAATTTTGCTGCAGACTTGCCGCATACCAGTATGCCACAGGAACAGTCTGCGGCAGATCTGCGGCAGGATGAAATTTTGCTGCAGACTTGCCGCATACTAGTATGCCACAGGAACAGTCTGCGGCAGATCTGCGGCAGGATGAAACTTTGCTCCAGACTTGCCGCATACTAGTATGCCACAGGAAAAGTCTGCGGCAGATCTGCGGCAGGATGAAACTTTGCTCCAGACTTGCCGCATACTAGTATGCCACAGGAACAGTCTGCGGCAGATCTGCGGCAGGATGAAACTTTGCTCCAGACTTGCCGCATACTAGTATGCCACAGGAACGGTCTGCGGCAGGGCGAAACTTTGCTCCAGACTTGCCACATTCCAGTAGGCCACAGGAACAGTCTGCGGCAGGTCTGCCACAGAAAAGTGGGAAATTATACAGTCTGAAGCAAGGCTATAGGCGGCCATTTTGTAGGACATGCAGTACCATATGAGGTTGCAGGCTGAGCCCATGATCTTGTAAATTCCTGTGTTAATTAGCACTGTTAATTGTCTTTTTAGCTTCTGTCATACCAAACACTTTGCTAGGGCCAATTGAAACCAATTGAAACCAATCATCTCATGCATATTCATTATTACTTTACACGTGTGACAGAAAAATACATTTATCATGATTTGTTAAGCAAATTAAGACAATGCACATCATTTTTGTGATTTCTATTTTCCTTTTGCCATTATTATAACCAATAGATTATTTTGTCTGATCATGTAACAATTACATTCACGTTTTAGCAATAGATTGATAGATTGATATTGATTATATGATTACTAACCAAGAAACAATATACATATTTAGTATATATATGTGTGTACGAGCCTGTGTCACTTTAAATGTTACTCTTGAATACACTTCAAATGATCTATGTGATGGTGTTAATACAATTGAGAATAGAATATACCTAATTGGTAATATCGATATATATTGGTATTACCTAATTGGTAATATCGATATTGCCAATATCGATTATGAAGTATCAATCAGTTTATCACCGGTTCTATCTACATGCATACTTTATTGCCACGTACTGGATATGAAAGAGTATGCGGCAGGTCTGCAGCAGGTCTATATGAGATATGAATATTCATGATGAAGAGTCTGCGGCAGGTCTGCAGCAAGTCTGCGGCAGACCTACCGCAGACTCTTCATCATACTGAAAGAGTATGCGGCAAGTCTGCGGCAAGTCTGCGGCAGACCTGCCGCAGACTCTTCATCATACTGAAAGAGTATGCGGCAAGTCTGCGGCAGACCTGCCGCAGACTCTTCATCATACTGAAAGAGTATGCGGCAAGTCTGCGGCAAGTCTGCGGCAGACCTGCCGCAGACTCTTCATCATACTGAAAAAGTATGCGGCAAGTCTGCGGCAGGTCTGCGGCAGACCTAATTTGCATGTGAAAAAGATGACTGTCTGCGGCAGGTCTGCGGCAGATCTGCGGCAAGTCTGCCGCAGGAGTATGCGGCAGGCTCATTTCTTTCCTATGGGTATGCATGGAGGGTAATATATCACTGCTAGAGGTGCTCCTGGCATCGGGAATAGAAGGTTTGTCAAGAGCAAAAAGGTAGCAAGTGTCGATTTTGATAGAATAACAAATGCATTCACCACAGCAATAGGCATGGAGGGTAATATATCACTGCTAGAGGTGCTCCTGGCATCAGGAATAGAAGGTTTGTCAAGAGCAAAAAGGTAGCAAGTGTCGATTTTGATAGAATAGCAAATGCATTCACCACAGCAATAGGCATGGAGGGTAATATATCACTGCACAATGTAACATGTATAGCATGATCAAAGTGTAGTTTATGAAGGAGATGTTTATGACTACATTAATTCTCTTTAGGGCCGATAACTCAGTGGCTTGGACACATAATGCGGCATGATGAGGGCTTGATGCTCAGAGTCATAGAAGGTCGTATTCATGGAAAGAAGAAGAGGGGAAGACCTCGTAAAGGCTTTCTAGATGATTTAATCACAGAATGTGGAGCAACATGGTATGAAACGCTGAAACGGATGGCTTAAGACCGAGGAACTTGGAGAGACACTTGATATAAAATTTTGATTGGGTCACTGAACCTGTCATAAACTGACAGATCACTATTGATGATGAACTCAGATGACAACTATTACTCTGTAATACCAAGTGACTTTCTACACCAGTTTTGAGCAAGGTTTGCTCTGGCCACAAATGCTGCTTAATTTCATGGCAAGGTACAAGCCAGCGCCTTACACAAATCAAATAGCCAACTATCCAAGAATCTGAAGTCAAGGTGTGGGCAAAGCTTGATCGGCTCCAACAAGATCTTGGTAATATAAAGGGGAAAATGAGTGAGTTGGGAGCAGCAGTCACGTTGAACGCATCCAAGTACACACAGAGAAATAAAAGGTGTTCTTGGGGAGTAAAACAAAATTGGAAAAATAGGGCGCCCCCTATTACACCTTTTAGGGAGTAAAACACGGAAATACGCAAGGGTGTACAGAATAGTCATTTGAGGGGTGTAATTTAACACCCTATTTTAGTCAGACGAGCTCTGATTGGTCAATATATGACCGCGTTTTGCAAAATCAGACGTCACGAATGCTGCCTACGCTGTCTAATAGACCCTATTTAATTTCTGAAATTAACTTAAGTCTTTGCCAAGAAAACAATCTTGGAGAAGAGAATCTTAATGGTAAGACAATGAGGCATAGCTATCAGTATGTCCCTATTCTAGATGTTCTGAAAAGCTATTTGGGCCACAATGATGTGTGGAATAGTATCCAAAAGGGGCAAAGGGCAATATGCAGCCTGCAGATTCAGATTTGCTCACAGATTATATGTCTGGCAGTCATTTTAAAGATGAAAAATTCTTTCAAGATAATCCTGGTGCTTTGAGACTTGTATTTTATACAGACAAGTTTGAAGTTGTCAATCCCCTTGGTGAGAAAGAGGTCAGCAAAAGATGCTAGCTGTGTACTTCGTTGTACATCATGTTGAAGGAGGGTCACCCCCATCCCATCATTGCAAAGTTTGTTTATATGTCCCAGCAAAACCATGCCCTTGCTGCTTTTGAGGAAATTGCTTTTAAGAAGCAAGGGTGTTCAGAGATTTGCAGAGGGGGCTGCATCAGGAGCCACGGCAGAAGAGTCGACAGGAGCCGCGATGAGTGATGCTTAAGGTAATGCGTCAGGATATAATTTTAACAGTCTCATTAGGTCTAGTGCCCTGAAATTATTGTACATATGGAACTATATAGTCCAGGCTAGGCCCCATAGGAAAGGGCCCGAACCTTGTTTTTTTTATATACCGGTATACAATGTTTTTTGATGGTTTCTTGTCAATTCGAGGGTGCTGATTCCAAATCCGATGAGTGCCAGACGCGAAACCTTGAGCATTTCTTATAAAATGCGAAGAAGAGGTAGATGTAGTAGATGTAATAGATGTAATAATGGCCTACCCCATGATAAAGGAGGCTAAGACTGGTCACTCATCTATCAAAGTTGTGTGCGATGACACAGATATTCTGTTCATTCTTACACACCATCTACATTTCCAAACTAATGGCTAATGGAATCAACATCTCGCACTTGAGCAGTCATAGATATCAATGAATTTATCAAGAAACACAAGAAAATCATCCCCAATCTACTTGGAACCCATGCATTGACTGGATGTGTCACTGTTTCCTGTGTATGTAGGAAACGGTTCTGCACTCAAGAATTAGCCCTAGCTATCCTGATTCCCTACTCCTTGGGAATACTGAAACCCCTCAATCTCGATGTAGTAATAGAATCCTGCTTGACATACGTGGCACCCCTGTAAGGAGAAAAACCAAATGATTCTGTTTACACAATGCAAAGGATCATTTTTGCAAGGCTGGTGGCAAGCGCCTATAGTCCCTCCCAAATTGATGAGTCTTCCACTAAGTATGGCTGCATTTCAGCCACATTACCAGGGTGCCCATTATCAAGTGGCGTTTTGTGTGGCTGTTGGCAAGCCAGTACCCCCAGCCCTAGACCCATTGAAGAATGGATGGAGGAAGAAGTCTTCTACGATTCAACCTGTATATCTCGAAAATGACCAGCCAGTCGCACCGGAAGAGTCCTCAAATCATTAAGTGTGGGTGTCGGAGCTACGTACTGCAGAACAGCCAAGTGTGGCTGCACGGAATCTTCACTTCATTGGCGCTGTATAAAGGGCGATGTTCAATGCCAAAATCCAATAAAAAAGACATCAGAAGAAAGTGACAGTGACAGTGACATTAGCAGTTGTGAAGACTAGTGCGATTTGACATTGTTCGGCACTGTTAATATGGAGGTGCTAAAAAAGTCTTAAATTATGGTTACTGATTGTCTATAATGGACAAAGATATGGTTTACAGTGAATATCTATATCATCTATATATTCATTTATTCATTATTCATATATCATATATCTTTCCCATTACACAAAATAAACTTTGTTGTTTTCTAGCTAGCCTGCTGGGTTCACTGTACTAGTATCCACTGCAAAAATGCAAGTGTTAAAGCAACACAACTAATATATCAGACCACTGGGATAGATACAATTTGCTGTTATTATCACTTGTGTGAGTAACATCGAGATAATGGACACACTCAGTATACCATTTATATGCATACAGTTGGCATAGATTATTGTACATGTTGGGTTTGTCGGCCATTTTAATTATAATTGGACAGGAGAAAATCAAACTAATAAAGGAATGTTTCTTTGTTTGAAGGTTAATAAGCTTAAGGTTAACAATTTAGACACTATGATCTGGCAATCTCGTTTTGAAATCAGCACCATTGAATTGACAAGAAATCATATAAGCTGTCAAATGGCCTTAAAATAATTGTTTTCATTAATTGGCAGCCATTTTGAATTTTCGCATTTAACGTAAAATGCTGAAGGTTTTGTGTCTGGCACTCATCAGATTTGGATTCAGCACCCTCGAATTGACCAGAAAACATCAAATAACCTGTTAAACGGCCAAAGAATAAGCGTTGTCATGATTTAGCGGCCATTTTGGCAGCCATTTTGGATTTTCACATTTTACGAGAAATGCTCAAGGTTTCGCGTCTGGCACTCATCGGATTTGGAATCAGCACCCTCGAATTGACAAGAAACCATCAAAAAATATTGTATAGTCTATATATAAAAATGCAAGGTTCTTTGCTCTCTAGCCTGGACTAATATGCCATCACCATGCAGGTTAGGTATAGCACTTGACAGGTTTGCCAGTGTTATAGGATTATCAAATATCAGGTTTTGTTTTCTTTACTAACCATTGATATTGATCGACTCATAAAATACCTTTATTCCAACATTAGATGGAGTTCATCCAGGATGCCCTAGTCCAGTGGGACAAAGATAAGTCAAGAAATGTGGTGTCCTTGGGTGATCTTAAGATCAGAAAGAATTCGGTACCGAGGAAAGGGACAGTGGTTAAAATGAAGTGGGGCAGCAGGTGGTGGCGGGGAAGATTTTGGAACTGTTGGAGCCTGAACACACCATGGATATGAAGGAAATCCCATTAGCTCAGCTTGGTTAGTAATACAGCCCATGAATACACTTTCCAAGTTTGTTGAATCATGATGTATGTGTTATGACAATTTCAACACATTTTGTCAAATTCCCTTTGTGGCTACTACCTCATATAGACCAAAGCAAGATTTATTAAATTCAATGAACCATCCAAATGAATAAACCAAGACTGATGAGGAAAGTTACATCTGTGACATTCATTTTTAAACATCCCTTAAATTTCTGTTGCTCTCTGTGACAGTTCTTGAACCTGGTGAGGAAATGGATAGCGAAACAGAACTGATGGAGATAGATACGCAGGAAGAAGAGGTTGAATCAGACTCTGACAACATCCTGTTAGCTGCTCTTGGTCAGTTAAAAGCACAGCAGATATTTCACCTGTTAATTGGAATTTGTATTCCTTTAATTTGAATCGTAACAATTGAAATCATATATTTATATATATATATTACACAAGTGCTTTAATTTTTCCAGTGAACAGCAATCAGCTGTTTAGGGAAAGGAATGCGATGCATTCAAGCATGTAGTTGCCTATTGTATTCTTATGTGAGTTGAAGGCATGGTTCGCACCGTGTAGGCAGTGCGCTATAAGTCTGTGTAGCGTAAAGACTGAGTGAGAGTGAGCTAGTACATAGGGCGTGGTGTGAGCTTGGAGAAAACGTGTCAGGCTAATGGGTATTTGTTCTCAGAAATTACCTTAATATCCTTAATAAGCCAAAAGGGAGAACTAAGCCTCTTCAGGACCACGCCAATGCCGCTCTGCCGTCTTTGGACCGCGTACAGAGGAGATAAACCTGTACCTTTGGGCTCTGCCTGGAGACCAGGCCGCTATTAATCGCCCAAACTGAATTCTCGCTAGCCGGGCTAGTATTCAACTGCTGCATGGACTAGGGGTCACATGAAGGTCACCCAGCATCACGGCAAGCCGACCCAACGTAGCACAGTGGACATCGATGTCTTATACATAGAGACTGAGTCAGTCGGTCAACATTAAGTAGGCCATTCAGTTCATGTAAACATCGGCGCTTCAACTCAACCAGACATTTCACTTTTTTTCTTGTATGTATCAGATGCCTTTGACCTAGTTCATTCCTGGTTATATTATTATTATAATTAATCTATGTGCTTTAATAAAGAAGCTTAGTATATGTTGATTTTATAATCATACATAATTTGTGCAGATGCTTAATATTTACGTGTATGTGTTTAGTGGGGACTTGTGGTGACAAACTATACGTTTTATGCAAAATAACCCGCACACAAATTCGACCATGAACATTCTTTCTGTAATATTGAGTGTATATGAATGAAAATATTCACATATGTAATTCCACGTTGATTGAATAAAATTACGGTATTCAAATTAGCATTTTAAACGGGTGCTGGTCATACTATTGAAGTGTATTGAGTTGCAAATGCAGTGGTGATGACACTAAGAAAAGGAGACATTGGGTAAAAATCTTTCGTAGCATAGCTACAAGAAATAAAACTCTCAGTGTACCACAAGTCCATTCACAGTCTAGTATGTCTTGACCTTGGCCTTTCAGTTGCCAAGCATTTTAACCTTCCTGATCATACTATTGAAGACTTCAAAATGAGTTTGTAATTTCAGTGAAATGCTTCACACACATTTATACATTATCCCTACAAACTACACAACATTATAATGTATAGTCCACAACATTCCTGTTCCCGGTTCGTTCGTTCGTGTCTCCTTAGATCAAGATTAAATCTTGATCTTTGGAGTAGTTGCTACAACCGGCCGTGTCAGACACGTTGCCCCGGGGTGCGAGCTAGGACTCTTGTAGCGTGCCCCCATTACAAAAATTATACAATTACAATTAACATTACATTTATCGAAAATAATATCGCTAGTGATATTCGTTTGTCTCGCAATGTGGTCAATAAGGAATCTAAAAGTTCACGACGTTTCGTGTGCAACTGCAACACTTCATCTGGTGATAATAACTACTGTAAGCAAGGGTCTTTTATACTCTACGGGAGGACCGGCGGAGCAGTCCATAATTCGATCGATAATGGGAACAATAACGCACAATGCCTATTGGTCGACGCACACGGTGATCGACCAATCACCAGGCCGCTGGATTCGGCCGCTGGTTCGGCTAATGCACCAGGCCTATTGGCCGACGCATACGGTACTCAACCAATCAACGGGGCCGCTGGCTCGGACCGTCTGCTTAATGGAATCGACCGGTGTTGGCTAGCAGGACGGCGAGTGTCATGGCGGCGTATCGTTACATTAACATTACATTTAATTAAAAGTATGAAACTATTAAAATTACTCTCATGTTACGGGAAAAGATATTATATATATATATATATGTATTATGAATCAATTGATTTGGTCAATCCAGTTCGATGGCACTAGTGACAATGTTGCTACTTAAGGCCCAGTTCTCTTAAGACAAATGTTCATCATCTTCACTTAGACAGCGCTCCGAGACATAGGTGACAAGCGGTGGGGCGACAAAACAGCAATTGGCCAACGAAGTGAAGTTCAGAAAACTTTCATCTGAGCTGGATGAACTGATGAATGAGGGCTCAATCCGGATACCAGATGGAGAAATGCTGGATCTGAAGGTTGCACTTGGACTCAGCTGGACAAGACATCGGAAACATCTTCAGGTCGTCACTGCTGCTTATACTGCTGTTCCCGGTATTGATGTTACATGTATACATGAATTACTCTTTTAATGCTATTCTGAAACCACATACCGGGTATGTCACATTTTCATGTATGTACGGTATAGTTTGTTTGTTTAAAAGATGGGAAGAAATAAAAGAAAATTGATAATGAAACATGGGGAAAGGAATGGAATTCCATGTAGGTTAGTTACAGCTCACCAAATTCTGTACCATAAACTCATACACTCGGCACACTTGAATTTCAAAGCTTTTATCCTAACCAAGTTAAATGAGCGGTACACCTTGTTTGCCATAATTCAGTTCGGCATGCAAATGTGGATCAAAGCTTTTGAGTTGCTGAACCTATGACCCAGATCCCAGGCGACAGCGTAGAGTACTCCGATGTCCATATCGGGGTGGATGTGCCTGTGGAAGGCGCAAGACTCACTGTGAGCCGTGAAGAGCTAGCTCGCCGGAGACAAGAGGGCTGCAATGCTACCAACCCACTAGCCAATCAGGTGAACTTGACCGGTTCCTTCTCATCCGCTGCCGACGATTATCTCATTAGAGCTGGTAAATAACATCCTTATTTGACACAGTCAGAGACTGACAGAGCTAGGCTCTGCTGAAGGTGACAAATTCAAGTCTGTGCCTATTACCTATAGACTTGAGGAGCGATTGCCCTCCAAACACACAAACAGAATGGTCACAATAAAGGAATACATGTACAGGTATATCATAAGAAGAAGATCAGCAAAGAAGGTGAGGAAAAAACAAGGGTGGCAGGAGAAAACAACCATATCAATTATATAACAGCATAATGCAGAACCCCACTTGGAAAACCAAAGAGTAAGATTTACTAGTGTTTGAAACATAATTTCTGTTTACCTGTGATAACAAAGAGAATAAACATTGTGAAGTTATATTCCATGTATATTTGGGACCTCACGTTCACAACAATACCAGACCAAATCACCAAGTCTGAAATTGTTCCTTGGATGTTCGATCACAGGGCAGTGTCAATTCACCTTCCCACCTCATTGAAATACACCCGCAAAAAACCTCACAAGGTATACGTTTATAAAAAAGGGAATATGAAAGGTTTGGGTGACGACATTATACAATTCAAGGACTCCTTTATTAGATCTGCTGGCAATATGGAGGTAAATCTATATTGGGAAACCTTCAAAAGTGAATTATTTCCTTTGATGGACAAACATATCCTGCAGAAAAAATTGTCATCATGGCAGGATGTGCCATGGATGACGAATGATACTAAGAGACAAATTCGAAAGAAAAAAAGATTATACAACAAGGCAAAGAGAGTTGACACTGAACAATGCCGGCAGGATTTTCGAGACATAAGAAAGGCTGTCAAAGCTAGAATGAGAAAATCATACGAGGAGTACATAAATGGAATATTTACGGACATCGTCAATGAAAAACAATCACACAAAAGATTCTGGAAATTCGTTAACAGCAAGAAGAAGGACTCGGGTACGATTCCCACCTTGAAGACAGCTGATGGACTTGCGACAGACTAAGCCGAGGTCCTCAATAATCAGTATGAATCTGTATTTACAAACAAAACCTGATTTTGGACTTCTCCAAGGCCTTCGACAAGGTTGCTCATAAACGGCTTTTAAGTAAGCTGAAATACTAGGGAATTCGTGATGTGACCCTAAGCTGGATATCAACTTGGTTGACTACCAGGACTCAACGAGTGGTTGTTGATGGAGAGGCTTCAACGTCGGTTCATGTCACATCAGGAGTGCCTCAGGGCACAGTTCTAGGTCCTCTGATGTTCCTTTTATTTATAAATGACATTGGCGACGAGGTCGATTCTACCATCAAATTATTTGCATAAATAGCATCTGTAGATGACACTGTAAAACTTCAATCAGATATGGACAGACTTTTGGAGTGGGCTGATCGTTGGCAAATGCAATTTCGCGCCAAGAAATTCTTTTCAATGCGAATTCACAGAAAGAGGCATCCCATTATGCACACTTATACTATGAGGGGAGATGATCTTCTAAGTGTGGCCAGCAAAGCATATCTTGGAATCGAGCTACACTGTACATGAGCGTCTAAGCTGAAAATCGCATGTAGATGCGGTCACAAACAAGACCTCGAGGACCCTTGGATTCATTCAGAGAAATCTCGGAAGACAATGTCCAACAGAAGTGAAAAAAATGGCATACATCTCTCTCTTGTTGTCAAACAGTTTGTTGGGAAACGCTTGGAAGATGTGGACTTTAGTTGTATTTAAAAAGCAGCACCCCATCGCAAATGCAACTCGAAACGGTTCTGGTCATTCATTAACAGTAAGAAGTGTGATACAACTGGTTATACAACTGGTGTTGCTCCTCTTAAATCACCAGGAGGGATCATCCAATCTGACTGCACTTCCAAGGCAGACACCCTCAACAAACAGTTTGCATCAGTATTTACCAAAGATGAGTGCTCAACTGATATCCCAGTCAAAGGTGACAGTCCTTATCCCTCCATGGAGGACATTGACATCTCTCCAGCTGGTGTCAACAAGCTGTTATCTGAACTTGATCCCTACAAAGCGACAGGCCCGGACGGAATTCTGGCTAGATTACTCAAGGTACTTGCTGATGAAGTCACCCCAGTACTTACTACATTATTCAAAGCATCTGTTGAACAAGGTGTTATTCCAGATGACTGGAGAATGTCAAATGTTGCTCCTGTATTTAAGAAAGGAGATAGGAGCAATCCAGAGAATTATAGACCCATTTCTCTGACATCTATTCCATGCAAGATCTTAGAGCATATCATCTGCAGCTGCACCATGAGTCGCCTTGATGAAAATAACATCCTCTCAGATGCCCAGCATGGATTTCGCAAACGTCGTTCATGTATCACCCAACTCATCCTTACCTGTGACGACCTTGCCAAGGGTCTAGACAGAGGCAAACACCACGACATGATTTTGTTAGATTTCTCAAAGGCCTTCGACAAAGTTCCTCACCATCGACTTCTATACAAACTGAAATTCTATGGCATCCATCAGTCTACACTGAGCTGGATACGAGACTTTCTGCACAACAGAACGCAGAAAGTAGTCCTCAATGGATGTACATGTACGTCAGATACTGTCCCAGTCTCATCAGGGGTACCGCAAGGTAGTGTACTCGGCCCGCTCCTCTTTCTGCTTTACATCAACGACCTACTAATTCCCAATCAACAACCAGATTGTTTGCAGATGACTGTCTCCTCTACCGCAATATTCGCTCTCAAGATGATGCAAAAAATCTGCAGCAGTGGGAATCAGACTGGCTGATGACATTTAATCCTCAGAAATGTCAAACCATCTCAGTCACTAAAAAGAGGACGCTGATCAACAAGACATACTCAATCCATGGTCAAGCACTGGAAAAGGTCAGCTCTGCCAAGTATCTTGGTATAAACATACACCAAAACATGAGCTGGAATCACCATATTAGCCTGGTTGCCAAGAAGGCAAACTCCACCTGTGCCTTCTTGCAACGCAACGTGAGCTCCTGCCCAAGAAACATCAAGGTGCTATGCTACAAGGCTCTGCTCAGACCTGTCCTGGAATACAGAAGCAAAGTGTAGGACCCCTTCACCAAGGTTAATATTCGAAAGCTGGAGATGGTGCTATGGCGGTACACCAGGTTTACCATAGGAGACCACCATCGCACAAGTAGTGTCACCAACATGCTCCTTCATCTGCAGTGGCCCACCCTTGAAGAAAGGCTTGCTCAGTTCAAGGTGATAATGATGTACCGCATACTCAACTCCTTGATTGATGTACCAGCTGCGCAATACTTCAATCAGGCCTCAACTTCCCTTCGTGGCCATCAGATGAAGATGCATGTTCCATATGCTTACACTTGCACATATCAGAAAACCTTCGTTCCTGACACCATCAGACTCTGGAACGTTCTCCCTGCAAGTGCAATCGCCTGTACCTCAGTAGCCAGCTTAAAGACTGAGGTGCAGAAAACACAGTTGCGCTAGGATTGCGCCTGTTCTTTTTAACCGCACATAGATTAGATCTTCCACATCACTGTACATGTGCACAACCCCAAAGTACGAAGATACACCAACAACATGGTGGCCTGTACTTCAACAGAAGAAAAGAAGAAAAATGGAGGAAGATGAAAGAGGCAAAGTGGAGGAAAATGAGGAGTTGGAAGAAGATGAGGTGTCGGAAGAAAATGAGGTGTTGAAAGAAGATGAGCCTGTAAAGAAAAAAAGGAAAGTGAAAGACAAATGTGAGAATGCAAGGGAAACCAAACCCAAGAAAAGGTCAGGTACTAGAGTAAGGTGGAATGAGGAGGAACTAAATGAAATAGAAGAGTTGTTTCCTGACCACTTATCGAACAAAATTATCCCCCGCAAAGAGCATGTAGAAGCAGCTATTAAGAGAAGTCACAAAAATGGAGGAATGATTTGGAAACGGTCATGGACTGTGATAAAAAGCAAGGTTGTATGGCAGTTTAAGCACCCAAAATTGCAATAAGTTGTACTATGATAGAGCAACCTTGGAAAGTGTGAAATGTTAAACAGCAAATTGTTTGTTGCAGAGTTGCGCAGTAGAACTCTCTTTAGTGAGTAATTTTGTCATCAAAACCACTAGCTGGTCCTTATCCAGCTAGAGTATGCCTCGGTAGTATGGGACTCCAACAAGCAGAATCAGATAGACCAACTAGAGAAGATCCAAAGACGTGCACTTCGTTTCATTTGTGGAAACTACCAGCATGATGCCAGTGTAACATCCATGCGAGAAAAACTTAATCTCTCAACTCTTAAAGAAAGATGAAAACAGGCACGATTGTCAATGTTCTACAAGATAGCAAATAACAAAATTGCGATACCAATACCGGATAACATCAAACCGAGGGAGCGAACTACAAAGAGGAGTCAACAACAATGATACATGTATATGAGACTAGGCTCTTCAATGGACACTTACAAATTTATATATTTCCACAGGACACTTAAGGACTGGGACGAGCTACCTCAGATCATCGTCGAACTGCCTTCTTTGGAGCAGTTCAAGGTGGCTCTTGAATCAATTTAGTTCCCTTTTCAGGAACTGTACCGCATAGAGCTGTATATAACAACTCTATGCTTTACCCTCATCTAGATGCTGAACAGGCGTTGATGAGTATTACCAAAGAAATAGAAGTAGAAGTGTATCTCTAGTGGGACTTTAGGCTTTACCATACATGTTTTATGATGTGTATCTTGTGATATTTGTTCTATTTTCTAAATATTTCAATCAGGGATGCAGCCCTGTATGAGTTTTTTAAACCCTTTGCTACATCCCAAGAAATGTTTTGTGTTTCAACAGAGTGCCTAATTAAATACAAAATAAAAATATTATCTAACCATTATAAAAAATAAAGTAGTTTCAGAATAATAAATACTGGTAATGGTATCTTACATAAACATTACTATAAAATCTTTAAATTGTTTACACATTTGAACCTGTACATACATTGCACAGTGTTTTAATATCCTGGAGTTGAATGGCAACATAGGCAACAACAACAAAATTGGTGAATGAACACGCACATTTTTTCTTTCTACAAAACATTCATTTCATTTGAGTAATACTGAGTTTTCTAGCACAAAAAGATATAAATGATAAATAGACTTCTTTCCTGATCAAACAACATGTATAATGACATTAACAATTTCAGCCTTTCACCAAAAAAAAGACCTTACCCTTTAGTAGAAAATATATAACTGAAATATAAACATCATCTAATTCATTTTTCTTACTATTCAATGTCCTCTGCCTCTCCCATTCACTCCCTTCCTGCTACATGTACTTTAATACAAGCAATAAGCCTCGTATTCATCTAATTCTGTGCTAATACTGTATCCTTTGTAATTTAGTAGTGGTATTAATAGTACTATGAACATCTAAAATGCTTGCTTATAACTTCTTCTACTACATTAACCCACAGAAAGAAAAAAAGAAGATTTGGAAGCCAAGTTTTTAGTGTGATACAGTAAAAAGGAAATAAATATTCCAGTCCCACTCGTAAAGACAAAGTGATCTTTCTGTAAAACATGATGACATGATACATGTAGTTAATAATATGTTCTTGAATAGGCTGCTCACCTCAATACAATCATGGATGAATAAACACTAGCTATTTTCTTAAAAGCATGTAAAATAGCCTTTGCCTAAGTTTAGAATGAATGCATGGTGTTGAGGAGTTGCTTTCAGTATGCTAAGTGAAATCTACTGGAATGAAAATCATGTAACCAAAATTTGGGTTGGCCATCCCATCAAATGCACCTTGGGCAGAGGCAAATTTTGACATGAATCAGACAAAAAAGCTAGCTAAAGAAGCATACATATACCAATATTGCCCTCTTTGATCAGCGAGGTAGTACTCAGGTCCTCTCTCTCTCTCTCTCTCTCTCTCTCACACATCACTAACCATACATGTAGGAGTATGGTAACCTTTCTTGTCTTGCACTCTGCTGTCTTCCCTCCTCTATCCTCTTCTTAGCCCTCCCAGATGTTTTTGCTTCCTTGATGTACGGCTCATACTTGCTGTAGAGGGCTCTGGATATGGACACGGTATCTCCTGCGCAAGAACAGTAATTGTATGATTATTAAATATTTATTTATTTATTTTATTTATTCGGTTTAAAAACATCAACACGTAAAGTTTAGGAACTCATAATGGTTGATTTACAATGAAATTGAATAATGTAAACAAAATTGAACCAAAATATATACACTTAAGAAAAACATGTTGTTTTACACACATGAAAATATGGTTACAATACAATATTCAACTGCTGGCTTCATGTAGCTAGACCAAGGCGAGATATGATCAGGAAATTGAAAAAAAGAGAAATGACGAAAGAGAGAGAGAGAGAGAGAGAGAGAATGGCGAGAGAGAAAGAAGGGAACAGGAAAGGGGAGGGTAAAAAGAGAGAGAGAGGGGAGAGGGAAGAGAGAGGAGGGGAGATATGGAGGGGAAGTGAGGGAGAGAGAAAGAAGAGAGAGGGAGTGAGGAAGAGAGAGAGGAAGAGAGATGAAGATAGAAGGAGAGAGAGGGGTGGGGAGAGGGAAAGAGAGAGCGAGAGAGAGGAGAGAGAGAGAAGAGAGAGAGAAAAGAAAGAGAAAATGCTGCACAGATTAATTTCAAGGAGGCAGGGCTTCTGTAGGGTCAATAAGACCTCACCCCCCCCCCCCCCTCCTCCCACACACAAAAACCATCCTAATAAAAGAACAAATAGAATAGGAAAGACGTGTCTAGTATCTTGGGCTCTCAGGTTGATTAGATGTAACTCGTTACACAAACCACTTGCCCATTTATCATGCAAATGACTTGTTCTTTGTTTGCAGCTAAGAATAATGAAAAGAAATCATGTTTTTCCTTGCCTGTATGCGCTTGTCACAACCTCTGATTATGGAGTTCATTCAATTTTATTTTCTAGCATTCCAGATTCGGACCACCTGATTTCCTAGTACTTTAACATGTTTTATATCATGTAAATTCTACATATTTATCATTAGTACCAACAACAATGCAAAATGTTGAATTGTGTTTTCAAGCTATCATATGACTGCACAATGTACTTACCAACAGGTTCAGTGGGGAATTTCTCTGTGCTGTAAGTCCATGCAGTTTCCATGATAAAAGATCTCATATCAAACTTGCTTTGGTCATAAGGTACATGGAGTTTTATGCATCCATCCAAGAATTGCACAAACAGTTGCCATCGATTATAATAATACCTAAAATACAAAACAAATATATACACAATTATCTAAATGAGTCATTCTCAAATGGGTCTAGTCCACTTTATGTAGGTAGATGTACTATGAGTTTTTGGCAAGGACAATATTGTGCCAATTTTTGTATCACAAGACGTGTGCAAATATTTCATCTAAACTGGTCTTGATCATTAAGTACATAAAGTTCTATGAGTCCAACCAAGAACTGCACATAGAGCTGCCATTAACTATGATAACACCTGAGAAAGAGAGAAAGAAGAAATTATGTTGAAAGCTCTACTTTGGATTTTCAGCAATGAAAAAAACATTTTGTTAGGCCAATTTCTATGTTCCTTTGTTTTTATTTTTTACTCAAGATCTTATTTTGAAGTATTTTAGAGCCTCTAAGAGCTATTAAATCTCTCAGTTCTCATCTATATCATTTCCTCCCTAAAACAGAGACATAATCAGGACATAATAGATGGACATATCATGCAGGTACAACAAAAATAATAAAAATGTAAAAATGATTTTCATTTATACAAGTGTAAGTTACAAGATTGTAGAATGAAAATGAATGACAAAACATATTTTGCAGTGATGTAGAATGAGTATTTAGTGAGATGAAGTAATACATAGTTAGATAAATATAAATAATTTTGTAAAGAGGTATATAGCAATGATTGATACTTACGATCGAAGTAATCCTCCCCACTGCTTGTTTGCATAGTCTAGATGCTGTAAAAGGGTAGACCAAAACAAAATATGACTAAATGAACTATAAGAGAGCACTGTATACTACAACTAATCGAATGAATCTTAATAAAGCAATGTATAGTTTACATTGACATCTCAATTCATGAGCACCATTTCCTACACTGCATTTTTCTTTTCCCCTTTTAATATCATATACATGTACTTATGTTCTTTTTATTATTACAAGAGTTTGAAGGATACTTGTTATCAGAAAAAAATAGTATAATTATGTAAATTGACCAATTTTCTCTTCAAACAAATACCAATTTGTATCGTATTGGCAGCAAATACCAATATCGTATTGGCAGCATAATGGCGGAGTAGCACTACTAGCTTGGCTCCCGAATAACCACTAAATTCTACGTTAATACGCATCAAGTATAAAATGGACTCCAACAAGAACAAGCGGAAGGAAACTCCAGGATATAATTTGCGAAATGCTAGTGTCAATAAGTCTAACAATGGAGGTAAAAACCGAGAAGATACCGCCTCAAATTCATCAGAAAATGGCGCCATATCGCCTCGCAGCGTAATGGACGACAGCGGTGTTAATCGTGCCGGGCGACCGGCAGGGCTAGATTTAAGCCAGCCGCTCGATTCTGCGGACATAATCGACACAAGCGCTAACCTGAATGGGATCAGCGAACACAGTCAATGTGCACAATCGCCGGTACATGTTCCATCCACTCAACTGCCCAGCGAACTGTATACGTTCACGACAGAAATGAAACGAATGTTCGGTGAACTGGCATCACAAGTAAACAACAAACTCGATCGTGTTGTTAATGATATTTCAGCGATAAAACATGATCTTGAGGTGACAAAAAGAACTGTATCAGATATAGAAGTAAGCCTCACTACAACATCCGATCGACTAATCTCAATCGAAAAGGAAGATTTGCCTCGATTGCGATCCCAACTGGAGAAAAAAATCGACGAACTCGAGGTCCAAGTCACACTTGCGGAGATGCATAATCGGAAACAGAACTTGCTCGTATACGGTGTGCCTGTTCCAACCAATCCCAACGAAAACGTGATCGAAACGATTCAGCTAGTCTTCTCCAAGCAGCTGAACATATCCAGAGAGGAAGCTTCAAGGATTCCCATGGTCAACGCGCACCGTCTTCCTCAGCCCCGGCGTGAACATGGTGAAGGTTCTCAGTTCCAGCCCCAGCGGTCTCAACCACCTGCCATCATCATCAGATTTGGTCGCATGATGGACCGAGATCGGCTACTTCATTCCTACGAGCATCGACCTCGCCGACAACCAGGACCCCCAGGCAGTGATGCAAACGACCCTTCTTCGCAGTTTAGCAACATCAGCATCCGTACCGATCTTCCTCCCAAAATGAAGCGAGAGAGGGGGAGATTGGCATCAGTGGCATACGACCTGAGGAAAAACAAAAACCTATCAACGAGGATCAAAGTTGTCGGAACTAAAGTTCTGTTACAAACCAGGAAGGCAGTCAGAAATGGAGGTGCACAGAACCCATGGATCTTCTGGTCAGGTCAGTGATGACAACGGGTTAACCTGATAAAATAACTCTTGATAAAGAAGACAATTTCAAACTATTCAATTCATGATTATGGCCGTAACATTTTCTTTTGTCGAGGCTGATTTTACTTGAAATTTACAAGTTCATAATTTCAAGAAACGGTTATATAATTATATAGACCTCTAGGCAATTATGCATACATGACCACCTAGTCAAAATTGCTGAAGTCTAAAGTTTGTAATTTATTGGACATAAATATGAACACCATGAACATTAATATTAAATCTACTTATTTTCTAGTATCATTACTCGTGAGATACTAGACGGACACTATCCCTACCGGTCTGTAGAATGATGAGTATCGTTTTTAATTGGCGCATTCATTGTTTATGTCTGGCTCATCATATTTTATATTGATTTCATATAAATCAAAAATAAGAAATGAACAAATGCAAAATAAGTACATGGTTGGCTTTCTTTACTTATGTCATGATTTTGTTGAAACGTCTTTATTACAATCACTGTTATTCCATATTTCATGTTAGAGCGAGGGCATAAATGAAAAATAATTACCGGTATTCTGTTTTAAAGAATCCCTTCTGATATGCTCTGTTATGACTATAATCCCTTCAAGGATCCAGGGATAATTGTTATTTGTTATTTGTTCAGCACAAGAATACATGCACAGTGTTATTTGCAGTTTTCTGATTACATATGGGTGTTTACAAGTGGCAGGAGAAGTCACAACAACCGGTTGGAGGAGGTCTGGGGTATCCGGCTCTGACCGCCGGGGTTGTGACGCTTCCCTAAGCTTCGCAAACAGTTTCAGGCTATAATTACAAGTAGTTGTGTTTATTGTGGCCTTTTTTCTGATTCCGGTAGTATACTTGTACGCTGTCCAGTTCGTACTTTCAATGTTATTGTATGAATGAACACATACAAGACTAGTGACCCCTCATTCAATTTTGTATTTGAAATCCCCGGCGACCCACATCTAGGTTGTATACATGTAGCTGTGTAACCATTCTTTCTTGGGCAAGCCTTTCCTGTATGCTAATATGCAGATAATGTGAAAGTGGGTCTATACGTTGAATCCTTCTTTATTCGTTTTTGTTCATAAAATAATGCTCCTTTATTCGATTTTGAGTTTAGGGTTGTAAGTTCGGAGCGGCGCGGCGTTTGGAGGGCATGGTGCTTTGGGGTGGCGAGCATTGTTCACAAACAATGTCCGCCAGCCCATTGCGATGTGTTTTTTCCGAACGTGGCGCTTCCAGAGTTATTGTATGAATGAGCACACGCAAGTAACCCCTCATTTTATTTGTTTTGAAATCCCCAGCGACCCACATTTAGGTTGTATAGCTGTGTATTGTACACATTTTTGTTTTCTTGGGCACGTCTTTCTTTTTTCTTTCTGTCTGTTGCCTGTTAAATTGACTACAAATGTGTACCATTTAAACGTGTAGATCTTATAAATAATGACTGCTTATTCTGTGTTCTCTTGAATGTATAATAACACTTTGAAATCGCTCCATTCATATAAGTATTATCTGTATCTTTTGTAAGACGTAAATAATCCGGTTATTTTCGAACCTGATTTTGTTTACAGGTTTATGTCCAATCTTGTTATTTTTGTATATTTGCACTGATGTGTGTTTAGATTAACTTGTAAAAGTTATAATTAATCGGGAGTCTTGCTTGAGGACACCGCGGTCATGATACTTGTTGATAATTGTCTCAATATTGTAATTATGTATTTTTTATTTTTGGATATAGAGTTATGTTTTTTTTATATGTTCACTTTTTTGTCACTGCACGCTCACCCTTCACTCCTTCACTCTCGCGCGGTCCATGTTAATATGTCACTCAAATTAAATGAATCCTGATGTTTTAATAGATGACCAAAATTTAGTTGAACACAATAGTGAATATTATACAATAAATGAATTTAATAAGAAGATTAATTTTGATTTTAATAGCATTCATGATCAATCTACCTTAAGACCAACTAATAACATTAGTAATCAATTTAGTCTATTTCATATGAATGCTCGAAGTTTGAATAAAAATTTTCTTCCTTTTGAAATATTAATGGACTCTATTAATAATTTTCCCTTTTCAGCCATTGGCATCACAGAAACGTGGTTACATGAAAATTCACCCGAAATGTTTAATCTTTCTAATTATGAAATGATACGTAAAGACCGTAAGAATGGTAGAGGAGGAGGTGTTGCCATATACATAAATAATACATTTATATTCAAAATTCGGACTGATATAGAAATTGAAGGTTCCGAAAGTTTATTTATAGAAGTTAGTATGAGTAAAAATAAAAATATGATAATAGGAACTATTTATAGACCACCAACTAGTGATGTAGATACGTTCATAAATCAAATAGATTCCGTTTTGAATAAGATATCGCAGGAAAATAAACACATATATTTAATGGGTGATTATAATTTAGACTTAGTTAATAAAACAAACAATAATATATTGAAATTTTATAATACTATGTTATTATATTCTTGTTATCCCCATATTTCTAAACCTACTAGAATTGATAGTGTAAGTGAAACATTAATTGATAATATATTCTCAAATGTCATACATGCAGAACATTTAAATGGTATTTTGTACTCAGATATATCAGATCATCTACCCATTTTTGTTATATGCTATAATGTCATTAGTGAGAAAACTAGGAAAATATTTTCGTTTAAAAAAGAGGAAAGAAACAGAACAAACTATTGATTCTTTAATTTTTGATTTGTCCAAAGAACAATGGCGCGAGATATTCTCGGTTGAAGATGCTAATTTGTCATATCAAAACTTTTTGCATAAACTCTCTTTTTATATAGATAAGAATATGCCATTTATTTAAAAAAAGATAATATAAGTATAAAACAGCCATGGATTACTCAGGGGTTAATGCGTTCAATTTTAACTCGCAATCGTTTGTATAAAATATCATTGCGTAAACCAACTGCTCAGAATAAAGATAGATATAAGCATTATAGAAATAGATTAACAACTTTAATTCGTGTATCACGTAAACGGTATTATCAAATAAAATAGAATCTAACCAAGGGAATGTAAAGGTATTATGGCAAACTATTATGATCTCTTAAAACTAAAAAGAAAGTATGCTCTGATATAATAGTTGAAAATGGTAATGAAATCACGGACCCTCATTCAATTGCTACTGCTTTCAATAACTTTTTTGTTAATATAGGTCCACGTTTAGCCTCAACAATACACACAAATGAAAACTTTAAGGATTATTTATCTGATGCTAATGAAAATTCATTATTTTTTATTCCAGTGAATGAAAATGAAATATTAGAGATAGTTCGATCGTTAAGATGAGTAGATCATGCAGTTATGATGGAATAAGTGTGTATTTATTAAAGAAAATTATTTATTGTTTGGCCTCTCC
>JAVYIG010003502.1:172500-193681 GCA_035222895.1 Strongylocentrotus droebachiensis | reverse complement strand
TGTTATCACATTACATTAACAGTTATTTTTATGAAAGAAATGAATCATATTGTGTGAATTATCATGTTTCACTGAAATTGATACAGCTGCTTGTTTGTTTTCAAATGCAGGGGCGTATGCACGGGGAGCACAGAAGTCACATGCTCCTCTCCAAATGAACAGTGAAGAAAACAAAATCACGAAGGAGACACAGAGACAGAGAGAGAGAGGGAGAGAGAGAGAGAGAGAGAGAGAGAGGGGGAGAGAAATGCGGAGGTTGTGAAAAGGAACATGAAAACAAATGAAAGGACCCCTCCTACCTGCTTGCCCCCATGTAGTGGCCTTGGTAACTTACATGTTATCCACTTCGTAAGATGCCTATGCCTCTCGGATTATTACCCACATTTGATGTGTCACTTTCCCGGCCGCGGCTATGTTCCTGTCTCAATGAAATCTTCAATGTGACTTCTTTTTCTTTTTTTCCTTCTTTTTCTTCTTCTTCTTCTTCTTCTTCTTCTTCTTCTTCTTCTTCTTCTTCTTCTTCTTCTTCTTCTTCTTCTTCTTCTTCTTCTTCTTCCTCTTCTTCTTCTTCTTCTTCTACTTCTTTTCCTAATTATTGAATTGTGTTTTAGCACTGAGATGGGATTTAGATGAGAGACACGGGAAGAATAAAGGATAGAAATAAACTGTAAAGAGACCTTGCGATATAAGTGCAGTTTCTTCCAAAAAAAATAGGCTTAACTCTCTTCATATGAGATGTAAATCCTAAAACAATTGCCTAATCTTAGAATCCCCCAAATATAAGGTTTTTTCTAAACCCATGACACAAACATAACAATTATATAGGGAAAAACTTTAGACAAGACTTAATCCCACACACTCGATATTTACAGAAGTATGGCAGCTGTTTTCCAAATTTATCATGTTTATTTCTCCATCTATTTCAGACGGCAGACTGAGTGAGGTTCCTATCTAAGTGGCCTCCATCGGTTTAGGGGAAACTTTTTTATTTATGGAAAGTCGTATTGGAGAAAACTGGTTATTAAAGGGGTCGAGACGAATGGCCCCAGGATGAGGAATTTATTGAAAAACAACCTTGGATTAACCCTTGGCAACGTGGTTTTAATGATAATTGCCCGAACTTGATAATCTTTTATCATATTGAGGACACCATAATTACTTGTATCTCTCCGAAATGGAGATCATCTCACAAGGAAAGGGATAAGCATGGTAATTATTTTCGATTGAGATTTTAAGGGCAGAACACTTTAGGGCATGATTTACAAAGCGAGAACTGATATTTAGAGATATTTGTCAATTTTCAAACAATCATCTCTTTTCAGGATGCATTTTTCAGATATATCTAAATTATTCGATTCCTAGACTTTCTTGGTCTGCACTTTACCTTCTTTTTTTCTCGGTGCCATCTTCTCGTCCCTCATTAATATCCCTCGCCTACAATTTCTCCCCATCTCTCTCTCTCTCTCTCTCTGTGCCTCTTTCTTCCCTTCTCTTTTCTTTTCTCTCCCCTCTCTTCCCCTCTCTCTTCCAACTTCCCAACTTCACTGCTAATTCAGCTTTATTCTGTTCTACTCCCTCCTAAAGTTGTAAAGAAGTCTAATTCTGGGTTTTATATGAAAACTCCTCCAATATATTTTAACTCTAAAACATTGGAACAAGTCGCATTTGATTCAACCTGTTCATTGTACACTTTATCTCTTGAAGATCCGATGCTATGGTTGGCACAAGCCGGTCATTTTGGCTTCTGCTTTGGTTATTTGATTGTGTAGCCAATGACGATTGGAATGCCTTCAAAAGTAATTCACACACAAACAAAACATGATTTAAATGCTGACATGAACATTACTTTTACCTACCACCAAGGTAACAGTAATGTCTTGTGATCACCTGACATTCTATTTGGCTACTGCTATGTGTATCAGGACGGCGTCAAGTTTTCTTTAGGAGGGCGGGGGCCGGACAATATTCAAAGCCTAACGCATTTTACCATATATATTCCAAAATTATCAGGAAAAAGGAAATACCCCTGCGCTCTTTCTCAGCCAATTAACGATGAAACTACTGTCAGAAATGAGTTAATGTCTTGAGAGTCGCATTTATGTCAATCATGTAAAATTTCATAGGGGGAATTTTACAATAAATTTATTTTTTTTGGATATAATTTTGATGAATAACTGTTACGTCATCTTCTCCCGGCCTGCAATGCGAATATACTTTACCTTACCGGATTTAAACCTGAATGGAAAGGGGACACACACATTACGTAATCAGGGGGAAGGGGTTTCCCCTACCAATACCATCATGAAGTCATTCCACCTCCACTCTTCGCTATCGCTATACGACACACTTTAGACCTCCAGAAACTTTTTGCGCGCGCGTGCCAATCGAAACGCGTGTGCTTTGAGCAGACGACATTGTGCGTTTGGCGGGAGAGGTCAAACTGCTTAAAATAGAGGCCACAAACCCTATGTCGGAAGAGAGACAAGAAACGTTGCTGGAGAGAGCACTTGGGTCGTCTGCTAAAACCAGATGGATATCTTAAGAGTGACTTATGTAGCAACATCCTGAGGAAAGCAGACATTTTGTAAGAGCAAGAACGAATGTGATTTTACTGTATGGACGAACAGTGACCGTGTGGGCGATACTGTGTTTAATTAACGCGAAACTTCTGTTTCCAATATCTTCATTGCCGTTTTTGTCAGTCGAAAGGATTGGTTCGGTATTGGAAAAAACAAACTTGGATACTAACTCCTTAGCGTCAAAATGGCGTTCATTCACATCATATCCATTTTCCTCGTGACGGGTAAGAATTTGTAGATTTTCAAATTATAGTTTAAGTGAATACTCCATGTTATGTTCAAACATGTTTTTTTGTTAAAGTATTTGCTGAATATGTTTCTTTCTTTCATGTTTGCACATTGAATGTGTAATAAAGCTTCGAATTGGACTTTCCAAAAGTGTTAGGTGGGGGTGGGGGGGGGGGGGGGAATAAACGCGTAAGATAACAAATTGCGTACATTCAGGTATAAAATAGCGTATATTAGTATATTGTAGCGAAATATGTTTTATTTCGACATGACATTAGTTTCATACCTGTCTCCATATGATTTGTATACAGGTTGGCTGAGAACTTACATGTTATGAATGTCTAAAGCTCTTTGAATTCAAAATAATATATTTTGTGAACTTGTAAGATGACTGCATGCTGTCATTGTCAAATTCACATTGTGAGCTGAAGCTTTGGCACGATAATCACTCACAAATTTAATTGTTTTAATGGGCTTTTCCGTCTTATGAATAATCAAGTTATATTCTAGATCATGATGTATTAAAATCACATTGAAAGCCATTACTGTATCCATTGAATTACAATCTATACATCTATATCATTCATCGGAAAATATGAAATTAGGAAGTAACCAATCGCTTGGTGGAGGTCAGGCCTGAATGTGCTGTACAATGTAGCAATTTCGTCGATTTATCTGCGTGACATTCAATCAAAACGACATGGCAACATAATATGATGATTTTAACTTTCATAGGCGTAGCGTGGATCTAGTTAATAAGGGGGCACTGTTTTCACGGATGAGGGGGTCGGGGGCACGGGGCATGGATAAAATGCGAAAGAACTAGGTCGTCGAGTGGAATGGGGGGGGGGGGGTGATATGGTGTAAGGGGTGTAGTTATCTTCTACTTGAGTTTCACTTTGGGTTTCAGTTTATTGTTTCATATTTCACATATATTCAACATTTGCACTGATTTCACAAAGTAAATGGTACAAATAAACAGGGACTCAATTGCCAGAGACAAAAATACAAAGTGAGTACCTCATATCAATTCTTCGAATGCATTATATATTAACAGACTGCACTATAAAAAAGATAACTTAAGCATGGAGGGGTCGATGGTAAAAGCTCTACTTCTACTTACGTTGACCTCCTCTCTCACCTAGTTTTTGCAAGTGTTCAAGGAATTAGTACTCGTGTGATTGAAAAGTACACTACATTATTAACAATGCTTTTACATCTCCGCCATATTCTATTTATTCTGCCACCTGCACGCGGTCGTCCTTCTGTTAAAAAGGGAGCCTTTTTCAATTCGCTTTTATTTGCGTATTTTTGAGTGACCTAGTGTTTCTTATCAGCCAATTTCATTAAATCCTAATCACTTGTTAGGATTAGACATATCGACTTATATCAGACATCACTTTCATCGATCCGTTTCCTGCACATGTAGCTCTTGAGGAATCCATGAATGTTCACTGCTTACAATCGTCTCTAAAGGTTCTATTATAATCTATTTCAAGTTAGGCTTAAGCTCATGTTTCTGAATGTCAGGATATTGCGCATTAAATTACTTTCAATCCATTTCCGGAATCCAACTGATATTCCCTCTGAAATCTTTCCAATTTGTTATGATCATGACTCTCTCAAATATTGGCAACTCTTTAAACTTTCCAGAGCATTCAATGATTTAAACAGGCCTCCCATTTCTTTATTTCTTTCTTTCTTTTCATTTTCCTTTAAATCTTTACTATATTATGTATAAGATTGCTGTTTATATGCATATCTTACAACGAAGTATTTGGATATATTGCTATGCACTTTCATATTTGGGGGATCTGATCACAATATTTGGAGAAGATAACGTTTTAAATTGAGTTTAAGAAAATATAACTTATTTTAAACTCCCGTGGTGAACGTGGTAAATAATATAAGTTGAAATCTGTCCCTTTCGAAAATAGGCCTACATCTACTTTTGTGTATAAGAATCTGATTTGTCTAATTAGTTTAATGAGCAAGTAATCGAATTCATTACCATGACAACGCCACCATATGCATACCGTGCCAAAATTCGTGATAATATGATCCTGTAAAAGTGCAACCATTACATTGATCAAAATATTCAGAAAGATTAAAAATAAAAGTCATGTTACTAGCCTAGGATTTTTAGTTAATCCAATTAATCCAGTTCTTTTTTTAGCACACATTTATAAATGAATTTAAAAAAGGTCCAATCCAAGTTGTTTATAATCGTCCTAATGAAATATGGATTAAAACCAATAGTATTATTTTACTGGGCAGATCCACACTCTAGTATAACTATTTAAAACTTAATATAATCATTAGAAAAGTAATATCCTCTGATGGTTTAAAGGCGGATAGTGCAATATTATCTAAAATTTGCCCTAATCATATCGAAACCAGGGAGAGGGTAGAATCCAGTTGACAGTAAGGGTTGACAGTTCCGAGCACGATCCATTAGTCACTGTCTCCTATCACAATTAAGAACTTGTGTAGGAAGAGGATATCCCCAAAATCCCATTGGTGGTCTTATTAACTGATTATAGTTTGACACATGCGACGCAGAGATCTCGACCTACATGTGAAGCAACAATACTGCATTTGGTATCTTTCATCTTATTTTAAACTATTATTATTGTTATTTATTCGGCAAAAATAAAGAAAATCATTGAATACAAAACAAGAGTACATTTTGAAAAGAAAACGATTAACTAAATAACTGTAACCCGAATGTCTTCTTTACCAAATAACCATAACCATAACATTATACTCATGACATTGTCATTTCAAAGTAACATTTATGCTTTTCCATTCACCCTTTTTCACATTCAGTGCATTCACATATTACAGTTCGGGAGTAAAGCGAGTGACTACTTGCTGAGTGATTATTGATCAAAGCTCGGTCTTTATATTGCCATGGATACATAATGTGCACAAATAATGACAATTTAACAACCACATTAGTCATGGTGCCCCTGAAAAGTACAGGTCTAGCTCCAAGTTCCCCCTCGCATTCAAGTTGGTGTTTAATGTCTGTATCCACAATGAACATTTTCATGTCATGAATGGTTGTAGCATAGCTACAACACTGAGCCGAAAAGTGGGTCAGTCTTATGAAATGCAGTCAGAGTGCCCTTCGAAAAGGCACGTCCATTTCTGCGCTAATTGCCCCCTTCTCTGCATCCCGCTTCAAGAAACCTGGGTCATGGGCGTCAATAAATTCACAAGCATGACAAGTCAAGGGTCGACCTTGCCCATTAACCAAGTAACACAATTAACGGTAGTCCCTCAAAACCTAAAGTTAGTTGGAAGCTTGATCTCTCCAGTTTGGTTATGTCTGACCACTGCAAGTCTAGTTCCGAATGTGCCCCCTGCCCTCCCCCCCCCCCCTCCCCATCAAGCAATGCCCCGCATGGGCGTATCCAAACCCCAAAGTAAAATTTCGAATTTACCCCATCAATAGCCCCTCGCCCTCCACCACCACACAACATGTTATGCCCCCTTGCTCCCTTGCGTGCCCCCTTCCTCACCACGCAAAGCCAGGGCGATTTCAAATTAGCCATCACGCCTTCTCACCCTGGCCGTCGAGCCTTAGGAGAAGCATAAGGAATCGGTATTTCCTCTTTTGGGTTTCCTCCTACTTCAGGGGATCAGTCAAGGAAATCACTTTAGCCAGTTGGATTTAGTTTAAGTCCGAGGTGCTACCGTCTTACATGCGTGCCTGACTTAATCATGTTGCTTCAATGAAACGTCATGTAACATTCAGAAGATTTGGGAGGGTCTTTTGCCATGTTTTCTCGTATCATGTCTGGTTTGAACTTTCCTAAATGTAACGCTTTAGTTCTACTACGTAAAGATATTTACAAATATGTAAAAATTATTCGATATTTCTGTTTGCAATCCAAAGTTTGAAATAAAAGATATCCACATAATTTTAGCACTAGATCTTATATGGGAATATATTATGTCGATCATGCTGTCTAATTTATGGTTGTATGTTTAAAACAAGTTATGGTACTCTGAGGATCTCCTTCTTTTGACATCAATTTCTTCTCATAAAGTCACGATTGATTTTGATATAATCAACGTTCCCATCTATGTTTTTACGTTCTACAGTGTACAAACAAAACAACAACAAGAACTATACAAATATATATATATATATATATACATATATATATGTATATATGTTAATAGTACATGAAGAAAGTAACACAGACCAAATAAAATAATCAAATAATTTAAGCAAAATCTGAATTTAATGCTAGCTTAAGAGCTCAATTTAAGGGGGAAAAGATAGGAACAGACCTGGTTCATGGGCGCTTTCTTCGTACCCCTTCTCGACCCCTTTCCTCAGCCCTTGACTCATATCCGAACCATCCCTCTGTCCCGGATGCCTTTTTCTATCAAGGTTCCTATTCTTAGCAGTATCTCAAGACATCGTTTTGACAGTCCACACATCTATCAACGTCAAAACACTGTCAGAACTTGACCTTAACGTCTCTACTGTCGTTTATTTTATTTTCGGAATTTCAAACGGTCAATTGCTTTGAATCTCAAGACGAAGACTTATCTGTAATCTATTGCACTTAAATTGTTTTTTCTTCCGCTGTTTTTTGTTCTATTATTATATGTAAAAATGTTGTGAAAAAAAGAAATAAAATGAACCTTGAACCTTGAACCTATTGGCTGATATCCGATGTCTTCCCTCACAATTATGTGAATTGACCTACACCTGTAATTACATTCTCTCACAATACCACATAAACCTTTCATATTGATGTAAATACAAATCGTATTTCTAGAAAATCATATGCAAGCGGACAGAATAAATTATATTACACCATATCGCCAGGCTAATAAAAGTACTGACGAAATCGTTTGACCAAATCAAGATTTAATCACATATCAAGCCTTTGATATGAGAACCACCTATTGTTGAAAAACCTTAAGTACATGTTCAATTAAAAACCTTTATTTATAAAAGAAAATGTACTCCCTAAATCAATTAAAATAACACTGGATGTTTTCACTGTTTTCTTTCTTAAAAGCAGTAAATTGATGTAGGAATTGTTACGTTATTGTGACGACATGTAATTAATACATTGCATATTCCTTAGATTTCCCTTCGGTTTATGAACGCACTCGTGATTATTACCGCCTACGATGACAATGAACTTGAGACGTCCTTCAATTTAACCATAGCTCTGCTTAATTATCCATGACAAGGAAGTGTGAGCTTTGAATCTTAAGCCTATTTGACTAAAATGGTCGCCAGTTTGACGAGGCGGCTGAATCATTTAACCAAAATAAGAGTACGTCGCTATTAATCCTCCTTCATTCCCTTCTAAACAAAGAAGTGATTCATTTGTCAGCTGACCCTTATTGTCAGATGGACCGATGATGATATAAAGGCTCCTTAAGTATGACATTTCCAGGATGACAAGAAGAGCATACTTAAATCTTCCTTAAGAAGATGTCAAAGAGCATCATATTCAAATACATATCAAATGATTAATGTGCCTATTTTCTAGAGAGTCTACAAACAGAAGGTTTTTCAAGTATTAGATATATTATCACTCCCTTTCCCATAGGTAAGGGCAATAAATACAATCTTACTACCTCATCAGTGTTCATCGCATTCATTCTCTGAAATCAAACGACACTCTTCCCCTGTACCTCAACCTTTACCGTGTAAAGAAAGGAAAATCACATATTGAGTCATTAATCAAGGTTTAAATGTGCGAAAAAGACGACTAATGGAGAAGAAAAAACTATCCACTTTAGCAGCAGTGCTTGGTAAATGCGTGGAAAAGATAAAGCTACTGGCCTGGGAAATACCAAAGACAATCAGCCCCTCAACGTTCCAACCCTTCCATTTGTACCTCCTTGCACCACCTTGTCCCTCTAAATCCTCCTTTCGGTCCCACTTGTGCTTCGATGTAACTCCAAAAATCTGTAATATCAAGACTCTTCAATGTTAAAAAAGGGAGTCATTTAGAAGGGGGAAGCGGTATCCTCAAAAGTTGCAGTGCTTTTTAAATGTGTGTAAAAGATATTAAAGGCTACTGGCCTGGGACATTCTAAAAACAAACCCTTAGCATTTTCCTGTACATCTTAACTCTCTCCGGTCCCGCCACAGTTGCCCCTTTTGCCCCAATGTAATTTTGTTTTAAAAGTCACATCATGACACTAATCAAGGTTAACAACTGACTAAGGGATACACTATCCACTTAAGTTATAGTGCTCGTTTCATATGTGGATGTAAGACAAAGGATACTGGACCGGGAAATTACTAGAGGTAATAACTCCTTACAAGTCCCCTGGTCGTCTTTGCCCTCTCCGGTCCCTCTTTACCTTCTCTAGTCCCCCCCCCCCAGGTCCCCTCCGCTTCCATCGTCCATGCCCCTTGTATACCTCAATGTAAATCCCAAAGTATGTCATATCGAGGCTTCCTTTCACCCCTTGCTATTTGGAGGTGTCCTTCACTTTTTATTCACTCCATCGCATCTTATCTCAGGAACCCAATGAAATTATCGACGGAAAAATTAAGACGGTGAAAATAACATCAGGCGGGTTACTTAACCTTCCCTATCAACACAAGACCCCCGCAGCCCATCAACATTGGTGTCTTTCGATGCATTTCACTTTGAAGGATTATGGATGAACTTTTCTCTGTAGTAACTCCTTGTCTTTTGCTAATTCCATCTTTATTGTCTCTTAAAACAAGGTCGCTTTTTAACAATTACGATTAATCTGAATCAATGAGATGGATCAAATATCCCTAATTAGTTATTAGCTACATGATTTACATTTCTTTAGATGAGAGAGTCTATATATTTTTAAGGTATTAATCAAGGTTGATCTGTTACGCCCTGGGACCGACTTTAAAGGCACCATCCACAAAATATAAATCAGATTCCAACGTATTTAAATCTGACCTCTGAAGAAAAGAAGGGGCTATATCAAAGTACAGAACTGAGGTCAATTGGGGGCAGTTCTAACGTACTGTACTCTTAAGTGTCACATGTAACTATCACTGGAAGGTCAAGTGTGCAGCTTACTCATGGTGTGTAATAGAATAAGTCAATCTGAAGTCACCGTTTTCTGAGAAAACAGCCATTCAAATCTGTAGAAAGTCATATTGTAATATTCGTCATTGTGAATATATAACCCTTAGTCACAACAGCCTACTAACATCAACTACATGCCAACATTTTGTTGAGAAGTAATTTCAGTAGCTAATCTTATTTTAAATTTTGGGTGTGACTTGTGCTTTTATCTTTTCAGCAAAGATAACGCGTTGAAAATTAATTTAACATATGAGTAAATGCCAATAATTGAATAAATATAGATAATCTAACAAATTTAACACAAGGTGTATTACAGTTTCATTCAAACATGGTTCAGAAAAGTTCATGTAGAGTATTTTAGGATATTTAATTTAATTTAATCCGGGTCTCATGAACTTTGGCTGATATTTTAAGCTCCCCATGGTGGGCGACCTCACCTCTGCGATTTTAATCTCAACTCTATATTGAAACCAGAGTATGTATGCGCCACCTCATAATTGAATCAATACATGTTTTGATGGATGTGGGATGATACATTTTATCACATGACTTGATGCAATATTAAAGCAACTGAACACATGGTCATATTTTTGTGATCCCTTCAAGGTGTGGCGTTACAAAGGACGTTATTTCATTCGTGGTTTTAGTAATCCCTGAATGATTCTTAGTCACAACAAACGACTGGCAGCCTATGTCATGACCGCGGGAAAAGGCCTGTCACTTATCCCTGCCTGAATGGAGAGAATGGTGTGGAGCTGAGACGACGTCGATTACCATGCGTCAGCCCGGTCAAGTGCCACGAAGCATTCAACGGACTTTGAGAAACTTCTCCTTTTAACAATTTTCCAGAGTTTTAAGACATCAATATACATATTTATAGAATGAATAATTTAATGTTGACAACCGACATAGTATAGTATAGTATAATACAGTATTTCTTCATAGTGAAGAAGATAACTCTCTCAAGGATTTTTATTTCAATTGTTTTAATTATTATTTTTGAATACATATATTAGACACAGAAATGGGTTGTCGCTGTGTTTTCTGTTAGGGTTGACAAAAACACTTAAAATTTATAGAAAATTCTAAGATGAACAAAACAATGACACATGATGAAATAGTATTGCGATGAGGAATCTGCCAACTATCCCTGTATGAATGGAAAGAACAGTACGGATTTCATTGCATCTATGGTAAACTTGTCTCAGGGATTATTCAAGTGTCAGATGAATAAAAACACCTCCCATTAAATTAATTTGTTTATAAATACCTTATAAAACACCCTAACATGCCTATTCGAAACATAAGCTTTGTATTCCAGATATTGGAAAGTAAAGTAGATTATTTGCTATTGGCTATGAAGATAACATGGGCTAAAAAAAAAAATTCTGAACATTTACACGACACCATGGTTTTCGGCATGTTAACGTTCTTATAAACTTAAGAATATTCAATCTATAAATCTGGACTATGTAAGATCAATTTGCTTGAGACCCTCTTACATAATTATTCTTTGAAACATATTCTAAGCATAAAGCACAATTCAGTATAAGATATCACTTTTGCGTATGTTGAAAGTCACATTTAAACTAAAAGAGAGACCGTTTTCCAAAGCCGTAGCTGAAGATTTATGAGCTACCCTACAATAGGAATGCCCTGGAAATCAATTTCTGAAGACGTCACAGACTAAGACTTCCTGACTTAAAGACGAATGTGCGTGTCTTGATTACGAGCATGCAGTAATTACTTTTGAACGGATATTACTCCTATCCTAAACAGGAGGAAGGCAGTGGTTCTGCACAATTTTGATCCAATTCGGATATAATTTTAATCCAATTTTGATCTAATATTCGCTTTCTGAGTTTGTAGAGTATTTTCATTCAAATTTTTATGTTTTTTAATCTTTCATTAGAAATGGTACAATTTACTGCGGAAAAAAAATCATACACTGCAAATACATGTATGTAGTAGTGAAAATGGAGGGGAAGGAGGGATCGGGGGAGGGAAGGGGGGGGGGGAGGGAAGTGTCATCTACCCCGAGGCCAAAAATAGCTATAGTAAACGCCTTTTTGGCTCTCAACAGAATATCGAAGGTGGTATTGAACATTTTGTGTGGCTAAAAAATTAGTCTGAAACGATGAAGACAATGAGATCATTGGGAAAACAGACAACGAGTATTATATTTTTCTACATTTATCGTATTTAATACCATAGATTCAAGGCGAAGACAATGAGTATTTATATTTTTCTACATTTATCTTTGAAATATAACCACTTTTTTAAAACGAAAGACGACGACTTAATATAATCTCTGTGTTAATGAAATTATTCCAATGTGTCCAACTATTAGAGTGAATATGATTCAACCACAGGTAAAATAATAAGCAATGTGATATCAATGATTATCATATCGTATTTAATACCATAGATTCAAGGCGAAGATTAAATTACTCGCACTATGGTCATTACTATTAGTTCCTGATGTTGCATCGACTACTTTCAATCAGTTTTAGTTTCAAATCCAGATTCCTAATGTTTAATACGCAGGCTATTTAAAACCTATTAGTCGTTTCAAATCAAGGCTACTACTTTTACAACTGTTCAGCCATAGCACATTACCATCATTTATTTTTCTCTTATTCTTACTCCCAAACACCTTACACTTTCATTGAATCAGGGGTGGTTCCAGCATTTTATAAGAGCGGGAAGATGAGCAATCAAACTTAATTACAAAAGTAATTGATTATCACTTTTCCAGGTGTCCGTTGTGTCGAGATTTTGAAGAAAAAAATAATGGGCAAATCTTTTGTTTATGTCAAATGGAGCTTTTAAAGGAGGGGAGGAAAGGAGTCATCTATATCCACCAGTGCCTAAAAATACTTTCAAAGAGAAGGAAGGGAAAGAGTTTTGAGGAAACGATCTGGCATTTATTAGGCAGACAGGCATTACCGCCACTGCATTTCTCTTCTTCGTACAGATTGTTAGCGGTTAGGGGCATTTTGGGTCAGGACATTAAGATTTAATTTCAATTTAGTCGGATGATGACTTTTTCCAGACTTGTGAAAACACTGGAACGTCAAAATATAACATTTCGAGGAAAAGCTTTGATGGATCCTGTCACACTTGATATAGCATATATCTACGAAACTTTTGATGAAATGAAAGTTTTCGTTAAATGTGAGAAGATCTGACAGATTTGACGTTTGGAGAAGTCCTGTCGCAATTTTTAAGTAAACAAATTTAAAGCTTGATTAAAACATAGAGCTCTTCGTAGACATGGTCGGGGAAGGCTGATAGAGAACAGAGTGCTTTAATTAACAATAATTTTACAATCTGTTCCAGTCTGGCGACAAATTGACCGGAACTCAGGACAATTATGGAGAGATGTAGATCTGTCCGGAACACAATTTCTAATTGACCCCAAAATAGTCTCTCTAGACGCCTATGAACACGCTTATAATAAGCGTAATAGGTGTCCAGGATAGAGGCCCTGAACAGCCAATTTAAATACAGTTTTATAACTAAACACAATTTGTAACTGACCCCAAAGTAGTTCTCCACATGATGAGCATCGTAAGCATTGTAAAATCGGCAGATTACAGCATCTGACTCAGTTGCTGAATATATAATTCCTTTTTCTTCATTTTAACATATGCAGTAAACTTGGGCTTTCTATCATTTATGATATGGCTATTTCCTTATACCATAACTGTTTTAAACAGCCAACAATTAACTATATTTTTATTTGCATGTACTCTTTTCTTCTCCCCTGTTCAAAAGTCATACTCAATCTACTTCCGGGTCATAATTATATTGATATCAGTTTTCAAATTTCGTTAGACATTATATAATCTACGTTTTAAAACCAAAAGTTTGTAGAAAATAGCTGACGCACAATGGTTTTCTTCTCTATACTTTTATTTGCGGGGGGGGGGGGGGGTAATCAGAACGTGGGAATTTTGGCATGTGGATCATCCATTTCATCATTAATCACATGTAGATAATAACAAAGGTAAAACAAATCTTGTCCGTTTATTTAACATCGAATATGAACAGTTTGAACATGTTTAGACCTTCAATTTCAGGACTCCCCAATCCTCCCCCTCTCTCACATGGTGCAACTTTAGGCCTACTGTGTATGTGTTTAGACCTGTTTTCAATTATATTTTTGATTTGTATTAATTGATTTTTTTCCGTCATGATTTTTCTCTCAATAATCTCCTTTTCAAATAATGATCGTAACATTTTTATTTTCTCAAAATGAATATGAAATGAAACTGAATATGAACAATATATAATGTAGTTAATTTTGTTTACATTCGTTCTATAAAATGTATTTGTATTTTTAAATTTTTGTTTCCTTAAATTTAATCAACTCTTTTATGTTTTCTTGAATGACAGGTGTATCCACATTGGCAGTCCCGTTACATAACTCTGCTACAAATCGGGAAGGCATTAAAACGCATATACAAACACATTTTAAGTCTGACGGAACCATACCTTGTTATTTGACGATAGAAGGAAACTGTACGCGAGACATGAACAAGACGACAATAAACCTGAAGGGTTCCAGACCTGTTGAAGTAACAGGAGGCAATGCTGCAGCGCTGAGGGAGAGACCGATGCATCCAGGGGAGTTGAAGGATCGTCTTGGTTTTATGAGGCGACAGTATGGTAGTGATTCGAGCGAAGAGCGGGTACCAAGTATTGCAGACTACGATCCGAGTGTACCGGACTTTGAGGAGAACCCACAAGCCACATTGAGACCTATGCCTGGTGGTGGTGGAGGTGGTGGTGGTGGTGGTGGTGGTGGTGGTGGTGGTGGTGGTGGTGGTTTCGGTGCCACTGGTGGTTTTGGTGCCGCTGGAGGTGGTGCTGCTGGAGGTACCGGTGGTGGTGTTGGAGGTGCAGGTGGTGGCATAGATCGGGGAGAAGCTAGTGAGGGTGGAGCAGGAGAAACATTTGGTACCGGAACTGGTGGAGGAACAGAAGGCGCAGGTGAAGGAGGTGCAGCAGGTGGAGGTGCGGGCGCGGGTGGGGCAGGAGCAGGAGGAGGCACAGGTGGAGCAGGAGGGGCAGGAGGGGCAGGAGGAGCAGGAGGGGCAGGAGGAGCAGGAGGGACAGGAACAGGTGGTGGAGCTCGCCGACCTAATATCCCCGTCCTACCAGCGGTCAACTCCAATCCTCGAGTGGCCAACCCGGTCCCCCAATTCCCTGTCAGACCAGCCCAACCTCGACAGCCACCAAGGCCTGGTACCGGTACGGGAGCCGGTCCCCAAGTTCCTCTAATTCCCCAAACAATTGGACCAGTTATCAACCACTCCAATCAAAAGGAGAAACCCTCTTCTATGACTGCCGCTCTTACGGGAGCCTTTGTGACCTTAGGTATAGCGGTAGGAGCAGCAGCAGCTGCAACCATAGGATATAGAAAATGGAGACGTCAAAACTTACAAACATCGGCGAATTACCAGACGATGTCGCAAAGAGCAGTTGTGAACGCATAACCAACGCTAAAATTTAAAGACAGTAAATTGAAATAGCTGAATTGACGACAAATATCTATTTTTGCAATGTATACCGAGTTAATTGTTTATATTGTGTATTGTCATTCTTGAAATAATTATTGTTGTTCATGTACATTCACGCCTCTGTCTTTCTGTTTGGACTCCTTCCTCCTTTCTTTCCACAATGAAATGTTTGCTATTAAATTCTCAGGAACAGACGAGGCAATAAGAGCACGGTATTGAACGTGTGAAAAATACAACCACAATGAGAAAACGATGTAATAGAATATTAAAGAAAATGTTTTTTTGAAAAAAGTTGTAATGAATAGTTGTACGCTGGTCCATGAATCTATGAAATAAGCTGCATGTATATCAAAAAAGAATATAATCTGTGTGTGCAATACGAAAATTATTATACATGTATATCATTGTGAATGACGTGTCACATATTGTACTCGATTATTATGAATATACATTGCTGCTCTCCACCCAGGTGTTAATTAGGTACCTGGTAGGATGTGAACGTCATTGTGGTTGGATTAGTATGTGAGTGCCCGTAAAATGGCGACCAGCAGGAATGCTCGCCAGGGAGTGAAAAATGCGTACATTGATTTGCAGAATAGTAATTGAATCTAGTGTCCGGAGTAATCATACTGCAAGCCCTTTTGGTCAGTTAATGGTAAAACGCTATATTAGAAACTGTTATTATTATTAGAGACATAAGACGTTAATGTTAGCAGCAGCTATAGACCATTACCGGTTGACAAAATTGCGTCATTTCCCTGACAGCAACTGGCTTGTTGATTAACCCAAAGCGCTTTGGTGACGTTTTAGAGTGGGAATGTTTTGTTTGCCAAACTGAGGAGAAAAAGTTGATTCAGTTAGACATTTGGAAAGCTCTGTACTGCTATCAGGCTATGGGTTGATAACACCGACATTGGAAACATTGATTTTGAATGAGTGGTATATATATGTTTTAATTACCTTGATTAGCTTCACTGAGGTATGAATTTTTAACAAATCAAAATGACGCCTTGTGCATAACGGGCATTTATTGCAAATGAACAAGGAGAAGCATCACTGAATGACTATGGAAAAGCATTAGGAAACAGATGTCAAATATTACATTATGACTTCTTGATATGATGTATGTCAGCATCGATTATATATTTCTTTTTGGACAAAACCTGCAACAGTGTAGCTAAACCAATTACTTGTCACCACTTAAGGCGAGGAAAGATAACGTTTCATTCCCCAATTTCCTATGTACTTCCACTGATAATTACACGAGGCGTTGGTTTACTCCACAATGCCTGTCTCTTTAGTTAGTAAGTTAAGTAGGTTAAACCTATATAATGAGAACAGTTGGTTTTGCTGAATAGTAGAACTGATATAAAAATATATATAAACAAAAAATAGGAAATGGCAACTCAACACGTTAATGATAACGCACCCTTTTTTAACAATCAACGTTAAAATATCTACAGCTGGCCAGGAATATATTCATCAAGACTCGTTCAAATGCGATTCGATTTAACCTGTGTCAACGAATCGTTGACAAACTTTTTAAGTGGTTTAGAATTTTTGATGAATACTGCTTTCATTATTTCAGGACGAGGATATAACAAATGGAAACGGGTCAGAGTATATGTATTATGAACATAAGTGTTTATGCATTACATTTACGAAGGGCATAGACTAATGTACTGTTCAAGGTGAAATGGCAATTTATTTACACGATCACGCTCATCTTTATTTTAAATTGAACCTGATTCTTGTTATTGTGTTTACGTTTAATATCGTTTGTACAAAGCACAGCTTGTGGATTTAATAAAACTTGTACGCTCAAGCACCAGTATGTCAACTTATGAACCATTTATTTAATGAAATATTTAAAGATCCCAAAATGGATTGATTTACTAGTAAAAGGTGTTGCTACCATTTGTATCGGGGAAGATGAACTGCGTAACATTTTACTTGCTATATGCCTGTTAAAACATTGATACTGTCACCAACCTTTAATCAATTACCACTCCTTTTGCATGATCTAAGACTTAATTCCTCACACTATACGTCAATTAATAGCATACATCCTTACAGTTTCACAATCATGTGATGTATACTTTACACGCATCGGTTTCAGTTATTGGGCATGTATTTCTCAGTTTGGGTGCTTTACTAGCTCATAGTGGTATTTGTTTTATATTCTGCAAAATGTTCAGTCTATGGTACTGCTTGATTACAAAATTGCTATTTGTTACATTTAAAAGAAAATTGTGTAATAAAGAATATATGCATACAGCGAAATGTTTACGTGACTTGATCTGTAAAATACCAACGATGTTTAGAAGTAATACAGGAAACATTTAAAGCATTGCTCCACAGACAGAAAACTATTTCCACAGTCCAAGGAAATGCCCATGGAAAGTTAGTCAGTCACCCCCCGAGAATGAGAAACGGTTCATGACTGTATTAAATCCAGACACTGAGGGCTACAGAGAATCACACTTCAGTTGAAAAAAACATCCGCTCAGAAATATCATTTCTAGATCTGATCAACAAATGTTTGCAAATAGTTTGGCTACAAATAAATCTGCATTTTGATATAAACAACATGACTTTGCAATATTTTACTTGAAATGGTAGATATAAGATATTATCGTTAACTTCACCAAGGGTAATTATAAGTCCTCGTCTCATGGTTGGCTACATAACAAGGTTATAACAAAGCTCACGCTGTTAAATACATGACGGGAATCGTATTATTAACTTTTAATCCCTTAGACACAACTGCCTCTTATGTTTCTTACTGTGAATAATGTGAGATTATTTCTTGGTGATTAGTACCGAAAGCTTAATCTGAATATGTTAAAAACATTGATTTATAGCTGTCATAACATTTGATTCCTAATTGTTGTGAAAAAATGAGTGAATGCATGAAGAAGAAGATATTAACAATTCTTAAAACTTTAAACCAACCTTTCACCTAATACCCCCCCTTTTTTTTCTTCTTTTTTTTTTACATCGAAAGATCCAACGAGCTTGTCGTTTCTGCTGTTGTGAGTGAAATTTCTGAATATACGTGTGACAGTCTATTCTAAATGTTATAAGAAGAAATTTCTTCCCTTTTCAGAAATAATCCACCGATAGGGTATATTCTTATTCATCCACTTTCACTACAACTTATCATCGTTATCTCTCTATCAAAGCTCGGGATGACTATAATCTATATTGTAGCAATAAACAAGGGTCTATTCACTATTGTGACAAACATGAGATGTGCAAATGAAAACCGTGGAAAACCTCCACATTTTGATGTGAAGAAAAACTCAACATTGACGGCTTATAACACGCAACGTGCTGCATTCTTTAAATTACTACTTACAATTAACAGACAGAAGCTTATCCGATGATATGTCGCTGTTCGTGTAATTGAAACCAATTAATGGTTTACTTTAGTATATTTTCTGGAATATCCTTACAATCGCAATTATATGTATGTATATTTCTAGTTATCGTCTTATAATAATGATGATATCAATTGTAAATATTGATTTGTATCTTCTGCTTATTTCTATTCAAATAAAACATATTTTCCACTGACAGAAATCAATGAGGTCTTGTATCGGCGTATGAAGTAACATACACCAGGAATGATCAGTATACGAGAAGCGAGGAATAGAGGAGAGAGAAAGACATACAGAAACAGAAAGATATATAACTGCGGGAACACGTATATTGAGAGATGGATAAAATTAGAGATAGAGAGATAGAAAGGTATACATGCAAAAGAAGATAGAAGGATACAGCGACAGAGATCTTGGAGATATAGAATGAGAGAGGTAAAGAGGCGAAAAGTGAAGATAGACAGACTTACATACATAGATAGAGAGAGAGGGAGACAGAAATGGAAAAAGAGGGGGGGGGGAGAGAGAGAGAAGTAGATATAAATATAGACAAATTGGTAAACATTGAGTCTCGAGGCATGGGGAGATTAAGAGGGATAGAGGAAAAGAGAAAGAGACGGTGAAAGAGAGATAGAGAGAGAGCGAAAGAGAGAGAGAAAGAGAGACAGAGAGAGAGAGAGGGGGGGGGGGAAGAGAGAGAGAGAGAGATAGGGGTAGAAAGAGAGATACAAAGAGAGATGGTTAACTTATTTCAATAGGTCAGGAAATACCCTACCAAAGCGAACAATTAGAAGAGAATATAAGACTTGATTTTGAGAGGATGAATAACTGCCATACAATAACTATTCGTGGGCTATCCCTGTCTTAATGGGGAGACTTTCACTCATCTGGACGCTCCATCCTGGTTCTCTCAGAGGAAGAGAGGTAAACAGAGGTGAAGGCCTGAACTAGGAAAGACAATGTCTACTGGGGAAAAAGTAGTGTAATCGAATGATGATGGGAGAAAGAGAAAGAGATAGAGAGAGAGAGAGAAGAAGAGAGAGTGTAGAAAGGGGGGGGGGGGAGTGAGAGAGATTTAAGGGAAAGAGCGAGGTGGGGAGGTAGAAAAGCAGAAAATCTGGTGATAAATAGACATACAAAAACAAAGGGAGAGAGAGAGAGAGAGAGGGGGGGGTGATGGAGAGGGGTAGAGAGATAGAGAGGGGGTTAGGGAGCAAGTGGCAGATACATAGAGAGTTAATAGGAAAACACTGACATGGACTTGGAGTAGGCTTGAAATTTGGTGGCGCTACAACAAAAAATAATTTTCCGCACATTGACTGCAACACTTCAACATTGCGATTACTTCGAGTTTGAGTAAAATGTAAAGACAAAAAGAAAAAGGAGAACAATTCGAACAAGCCATGTAATGAGAACAAGTTAGACATGTTGATACTTACCCACAACATGGAATTGGGTAATATATATCAACGATATATATAATACACGTAAAAGCAATTTACTATCCTACTACCGAATTTTCTTTTGAAAACTTGTTTCGCAAGCACAGGGAATATCAATTCGAACCATTTTTTTTTAATTTGAAGAAATATTTTGGCAGGTGTATGTCTTACTCGGTTTATTATAAGTTATTATTTCAAGTATTTAAAATTCTGTATACCTAACACACACATTTTTAGATCTATACATGTACATGTATTTCTCAATTAATGTTAAGCTCCTTGAAACTAGGGCCACCTATACACGGAGTTTGGCCAAGTTGGTTTTAGTTGGTAACAACACGGCGTCTATTCTTTTGTGTTTTGATTGCCCAGTAAAGCAGAATTCGCCATATTGTGCCCAACTCGAACTAAGTTGGCCAAACTATCTTAATCAATGACGGTTGTTTAGGATCTTTCGAATGGCGCCATCTATCGTCAGAGACCACAGAGGAACTTTAGCTGTTGCTTTTAGTAAAACTATCAACGGGGCGGAGCGGCTCTGGGGAAAGGTCAGGGTTGTGGGGCGGGTGATAAAAGCTTTGTTCTGTGATAACAGAAGTGATATTACATATTCAAAACATCAATCGAATTATTAGCACAATCCTATGAAACCTGATAGCATAATATTAGAGTCTGGCAAAAAATAAAGAAAGCCCCATTATGCCAGACATGAACACCTCGCACATTCACTTCGTCCCTCACCCCCCTCCAACACATGCCCCTCCCCCTCGCCTCCATCCTTCTTACCCACTTGGCTTACTCAGTGTGTCTTTTATATTTTCTCTATTAAATCAATCCTTGGTAATATTTCTGTTTATGAATTCGAGAAAAAAGGTTAAACACTAAGCTTTAGATATTTCGACTACACCACGTCAAACAGAATTTAAGCAACATAGATTATGACGAATATAA